>RDPX01000022.1:4653971-4700763 GCA_003991215.1 Morbakka virulenta
TTTATGTCGGACGTACGTTCCTTATCATGTTCCTAGATTTTCACAAATAGTATTTGACTAGTTTCTTATTTTTATGGAGGTATTTTCGAAGCTTATCAACACCATAACCATATTTTATCAAATTACGCTCTAAAGTCGCTTATAAACCATGTTGCTTTTTTGACGAATTTTCTGTCGGATGTACGGAGATACTGTTTAGTAAATAGAGCCAAGATGGGGTTGATCTAGGTGGTAATATGTACATTCTCCGATGATATACCACAGTATGCGTCGGAAAAACCATAAGTTGGACTTATCTAAGTTTTTCAACTTTTTTCTGCAAAATGTGTACATCCGACAACGTACATCCGACAGGTCAATCGATGAAGTTCTAGTCACTGTGACATACAACAAGGTTGTCAAATATTGTTCTCATAAGTGTTTTTCAAAGACAAGATACCTCTGAAATGTTTTAAACGTCAAATGGATGAGATAGAAGGTTAAGTTTCGATGGATTTAATATTACTAGGCAAAACTTAATTATATCAATTTTTATCGCTGTACGTCCGACAGGAACGTTCTTGAGCTTGTAATTTTTTTATGCAAAGTGCTATGTTGAAAATTTTTTTCCTCGTTTAAAGACATCATTTATGTAATTCTGAAAAACGTAAATCCACACTGTACTGTCTTATTGATCTTCTTTGGCAGACCCTTCAACTATCGATCGTACATCCGACAAAAAAATTAATAAAAAAACAGGCCCTATGGAAGATAATACCATCCTTCACTTTTTTTTGTTTTAAACGTCATTTTCCCCCTGTAACTGTGGCTCGGACGGTGCCCTTCAAAGGGACTTCTGTGAGGTATTTCTTGGCCGGATGCCCGACGTCAACTAATGGCTTTTTCTTTTATGAAGTTCCAAAATTCTGTTCGCCTGCCCGGGGAATCGAACCTAGAACCTATTGGGTACAATGCAACTGCACTAACCATAAAGCCTCAACTCCTCAAATACCATCCTTCAGTAATTCTTCAAAAATACAAAAATTGGCTGGATGTTCCCCACTGCCACTCATAACGACACATCCATAATCCTGTAACATATTGCAGATTATTCCCAAAAGCTAACCTTGCTGTTTATCCTTCCTTCTCTTTCTATGACCTGCTTTTTTGCATATGATTTTGTACTACGGCAAGCTTGCAGTGTTGGAAGTAAAACAAGTTCCAGTAATTCTATTATTTTTTTCTGTTATTATTCTGTTATTAATTTTGTATTAACAGTGTATTACTATATTATTATTATAATATTATTACTATCCTTTTTATTATGACTTTTTCTCAAGGCTAATATTTGATCTTGCTTTGAGCGGGTTATTTTCATTTGTTATCGAGTTACATCCAGTAGCATAAGGCAACAACTGACTATTTATTTGTTTATTATTATCGTTATTTTATAACCTTTTTATTATTTCTTTAATATTACCACTACTACTATTATCATTATTATAACGACTAATTTCCTGGCAAAATTTTAAGCAGGTAGGCGAATTACTGTCTTTGTTCTTGAACTGGAGTAAATTTTCTTCAAAATATTGACTTTTTCCGGAAATTGTTATCAGAGGTCCCTATGAACGACACCGTCTGAGCCCCAGTTACTGGGGGAAAAGACATTAAAAGCCAAAAAGAAAAGTTATCAGAGGTTTTGGTATCAGCTTGCTGATGATAACCCATTGTTAGGTTTAAGATAGTTGTTAATACATTATGTTTTTCCGCAACAAGGTTTTTGTAGGATAGAGTTATCGTTACCATTAACAACCGTTTGGTGTTGGTTTTATCTGCCATCTCGTCATGAAACTCTATCCTGGCTAGTCTTAATACAAGCCTCACGTTCAGCAGGTATGTATTCTGTAATCAATAAAAGACACGCAGGATAACGTTACCGGCATCTGGAGGAAAAAGCTGTGCTACATCATAGACAAGATCTATTTTATGGTTTTCTATATCTGCTGTTAGTAGACTCATACCATTTTGAAAGTAACAAAACAAAAAGTTACTAATTCTTTTTTTTTTCATTTACTTGAAATACCATTCACAAGAACATTCACTGATTCCATTTACACAGCAAGTTGCAACAGGACATTGAAAATCTTGAATAATCTGAAATCTGAAAATACCGAATTAAATACCTCAAAATAAGTACACTTATCTAAATTCGTTGTCTACCGTTTTATTTTTGAGAATTAAATGGTCTGTTTCAGCTGTCCTTTTTCTCATTTAGCTAGTCGTCTTGTGACCCCAATACTATTGAAGGTAAATGCTAAATGATTAAAATTAACCTGCTGACAAAATAATTTATCAATGTTTCTTAAAACGTACATTAAAACAACTTAATGTTATTTAATCAGCTTTTCTGTCTTAGCAAATCATTCTTTTGTAGTTGGCAACAGCAAGCCAACTTAGTTCCTCATTAGCTTTTTTTATGATATATGTTTGGCTATAACAATCGATTTAAAAAACAACAACTTGCATTTAATAATTAGAAAGTAAAAGCTGCTCCTTGACAGTAATTTGATGTTACTTAACAGATGTTTCCCATCAATTCCAATTAACAATACAACTTTGCAATTAATACCAGCCGACGTCGGAATAGAACAGAATAAGACCTCTACAATTTCGATCTAGATAATGTTTTTTCCAACTTAAAATACAAACTAAAAACAACAATGTAAAACCAGAAATCTGCAAACAATTTAGTAAACAAATAAAGAGCCTCCAATTTTCTCCCCGACACGAAAAAACTACCCTTGTTCTGTAAGAGTCTACGAGAAGAGCTCTTACCCAAATTACCTAGGGACTGAACAATTAACGTTTGTTTTAGCTCATTTTATAAGAATTTCATTTTATATCTTTTATATTTACTTTCCTTCAACGTAAGTTGTAAATTTAGGTTAGAGGATTTTGTGGATATGCTCATAAAACCATGTATATATTATATATACATATATGCATGTATGCATAAATGTATGTGTGCATGTTTGTATGTATGTGTGTATATTTGTATGTATGTACTTTTATATGTATGCACTTATATGTTTATGTATGTATATGAAATCGGTGACAAAAATTAGGAAAGAAAAAAAAGATCTAGGTATCAATTTGTGAGACCAAGAAGCAAGCCTGCATTCGGTATGAAATCAAGACACTAAAATAAAAAGGGTAACCAATTTGTAAATGATATTCCAGTGATGTTAAACTTACAACAGATTCTGTCTTTGACTGTTTCATGCAATCAAAAAGCTTAGAATTCTGTCCCAGTATAATCGAAAAGACACTGAAAGAAAATGCCATTAATGTGGTAACATTTTCCCAAAATTTTCTCATGAACAAGTTTTTGTCCCCCTTTGTCACTGCCCTTTTTGCTCTGCCCTCGTGGAACAACCTGTCAAACAGAATTGTTTTTGAAATTTATCAGAATTTATAGGATCGCAGTCCTTCTCTGGTTTACTATAGTTCTTTTTTTCTTGTACGGTATTGTAAATAATTGTTTTTGTTTGACAGATTTGTGTTTCTCACTCTTTTTAATCCTTACCTTGAAACACAGATCTAACTTGACTAATTTTTTCTAATTTTTTGAAAGACTGGTATTGTACTTCACTCTGGCTACTATGTTTTTTGTAGAAAATAATCGGCAATTAGTTGATGGTTTTACTTACTGCCGACAGTAATAATGTGAAATGTAGGTTTGTTAGGTCAAAAATACTTTGAAGCAACTTCGTGTCACAAAGAATTCACTTAAAATCACTTCCCCTATGTTGATTTAAAAACAGTATCACACCTGCTGGAACATATGACAATGTTAGTTGAAAAACTCGCTATATTGATCTCTCGTATTAAGGAGTTTAGCGAATTTAGTCTTTTGCCATACACCTACTTCAGATGCATCTATAGTGACTTCTGTTTTTATCCCAGATCCACAATATAGGTTGCTGTCGAAAAACGGTCTCTAACTGTGTCGTCCGACTTTTAATTTAGATTTTCTTCCTAGTATGCATGCTTTATTGCATAAAACAAGTTGTTTAAAGACCAAATACGTTAATAAAAAAGTTCAAATACAATTTTCAGCTCAAATTAACGTTAGAATCCACAGAACAAACTTTTGTTAGTCAACTAAGGTTCAGTTTACAAAAGCTGTGCTAATATAGCCTTACCTTTGAAATCGATCGGTGTGGAAATTCAATTTCAAACTTAAACGTTTTTCAACAGTAGCAACTGATTATTCCTAAACTATTCAAAATCAATAAAAAATATATGGTAATAATAGGGTAAGACTTCTTTTCTTTCCATTTTTCGCGTCGCTGGCAAATGAATAAATATAAAACATGCTTACCAAGACTAACAAGAAATGAAATTCACCCACTAGAATTTCAAGAACAATCTAGACTTCTCAAAAGAATATGGTATTATTCCGCGAATAATTCTTTCTCGTTTGGATACTAGCAATTGAAAATTAAATAGGAAAAACAGTTGAACAAGAAAGCTTTCTAAGAAAATGAAATTTAAGGCCAAACAGAAACACATCTGATAATAACAAGCAAAGAAACAAACAAATATTCTGCACGTTCAGAATATTAGGTAGAACAGGGTTTACCTCATATTTCTTATGGGTTTCTGATAATATTTACATATTGATTCCACCCTACTTCTTAAACCTTTTATGGATGCCTCTTTAATTTCAAGATTTTATTTCTACATATTTGTATGCCACTTGAGGTTTGCACTAATACTATCGCTTAATTACTCTCAAATGTGATATTCCAGACTGTGTCTGATGCTGTTATTCTTCCATTAGTCAGCAAACCGCAAAGCAGGGCGGTCACTTTGTTTATGTTTGTGTGTTCTAGAGAGAGGTCTTTTAAAATACTTTTTAGAACGCACCTTTCTAGTGTGAAGGACGTCATTTATAGAGCAAAAAATACGTAGGATCGTTGAAATAAATAGGGCTGAAAAAGAACGCCACCTTTATTCAGTAGTATTTTTAATTGGGCGGAAGGTAGTTATTGGGTCTGACAATTTCTCTTATATTCTTGATTGACCCTTGACTGTTTAAAGAATTGTTTTGGATTATTGATCAATGTCCTTTTCTCCTCTTACCCTAGTTTCTCAATAGTTAATTGTCGACATTAGTTTCGTTTTTATCACTGCTATCTTGCTTTTTCAAGACACTGTATGTAAGATTTTACGAAAAATACTCAAATGGCAGGCAGTTAGCACCCCATAGAAAAATATCAGTAAAAAAACCCCAAAAATTTTAATACGCAAAAATTCATCAAAAATCTCCAGAGGAAAAATGCTCCCTAAAATCCTTGTGCTCCTGCAGAAAAATCCCTGAAATCTCTATAAGTGCTTTTGTTTTTACGTATACCACATTCGCTATTTCGTGATGAGAATTAGAGAGGGAAATAGAGAGAAAGTGTGTGCATGTGTGTGTGAGAGAGAGAGAGAGAAAGAGAGATACAGAGAGAGACACAGAGAGAGACAGAGAGAGAGTGAGAATGAGAGAGGGAAATAGAGAGAAAGAGAGAGAAAGAGAGTGGGAGAATGAGAGAGAGAATAAGAGAGAGAATGAGAGAGAGAGAGAGAGAGAGAGAGAGAGAGAGAGAGAGAGAGAGAGAGAGAGAGAGAGAGAGAGAGAGAGAGAGAGAGAGAGAGAGAGAGAGAGAGAGAGAGAGAGAGAGAGAGAGAGAGAGAGAGAGAGAGAGAGAGGGAGGGGGAGNATAGTCGAAGTATTTTTCCTCCTACAAATCAAAATGTAATTTCCTTTACATCAACGCAACACAATTCAGAAAAATTATCTTATATATATTTACAATACATGATGACAATGAAAGCTGCACCATAATGTCTAAAATGGTTTTCTTAATGGCAATTGCTGGGGGTCTTTGCACGGAATGAAAACATAGATATTCTAAGCTTTATTAATGAGCTGTGGGGCAGCCAAACAAGGGTGTGTTGATCGAACTAATATATATATATATATATATATATATATAAATCATCATGATGATGATGATGATGTATATATATATATATATATGTAGAGAGAGAGAGAGAGAGAGAGGGAGAGAGAGAGAGAGAGAGAGAGAGAGAGAGAGAGAGAGAGAGAGAGCGAGAAAGAGAGCGAGAGAGCGAGAGAGAGACACACAGAGAGAGACAGACAGAGTGACAGAGCGAGAGAGACATAGACAGAGAGAGACAGAGGGACAGAGAGACAGAGAAAGAGGGTTTTTTTTACCGATTGTTATCTCTGCCTCTCATATAGATAAATTTATTGATTAGCTGAAAATGTTGCCTTTGAGAAGGCATCATTTCTCTCTCTGTGTGTCTCTGGCACCAGAGACACACGCAGAGAGACAGAGAAACAAAGAGAGAGAGATAGACACAGAGAGAGAGAGAGAGAGAGAGAGAGAGAGAGAGAAAGACACACACAGAGGGAGATGGAGAGAGAGAGAGAGAGAGAGAGAGAGAGAGAGAGAAAGAGAGAGAGAGAGAAAGACACAAACAGAGGGAGATGGAGAGAGAGAGACAGAGAGACAGAGAGACAGAGAGAGAGAGAAGGGGGGGGTTACCGATTGTTATCTCTGAGCAACTCGCACTGCCTCTGATATAGATAAATTTATTGATTCGCTGAAAATGTTGCCTTTGAGAAGGCATCATTTCCAAGGTATATCAGGATTTAGTGGATGAAGGGGAATAACACTGGCCTGCGCTTAAAAACATTTTTTTTAAAGATCAAAATTTTTTCCACTGATTTGTGTATTTTGTGGTCCGCTGAAACCAAAAGAAACCCCTCCATTTTCTTTTTTGGAACACGACTAGTGCATGTTTTGACCCTCAATAGTGCTCAGTTCCAGAAAAACACATTTGTAGCTGCCCCAATCTTTGTTCTCATGTAGAAAACGAAACTCGAGCACCCTCAATCTGAAACAGAAACTGCATCTGTAATTACCTTTAAAAAACTGAAACTGAAACTTTTTTCTTTAATGTTAATTTATTCTTTAGCAGAGCTGAACTCAAGTCAAAGCGACTTGAAATCGCAAGGAACACATGTAGTGTTTCTGTTTAGTATTTTAAATCAAGAGAGATCAAAATATGAGGCTTCTTTTCTCCGTGAGAACAATTCGCTGGCACCTGATGCAATATTCTACTGGTATCGAGAGCGTGAAAGAGAATTCAGACAGTTCTTCACAACCCAGAGAGACTCGTCATTGAGGTACTGCAACAATATTGCTGGTTTTATGAAATCAATGGGGAATTAACTATGTTCCTACGGAATGGAAACTTTTCATCGACTCGTCCAGCAGAAGTCTCAAGGCATTTCTCCTTCATAATGGAAATAAATACTCTTAGATTCCAATTGGTCATTCTGTGCAAATGAAAGAAACCCACGACAATATGAATCAGTTGCTGTACGCTATCAGCTACAATGACAACGGTTAAATGATCTGTGGAGCTCTTGAGGCTGTTGGATTGGTTTTAGGACTACAGGGTGGATACACAGAGAATCCATGATTTCTGTGTTTGTGGGACAATCAGGCTGATGACCAACATTATTTAGAAAAGAATGGCCGCCAAGACAAGGGTTGGAGCCTGGTTCCCGCAATATTTAGCCTAGCTCTCTTGTTGAACCAAACAAGATATTACTTCCACCCTTCCATATCAAAGTGGGACTTATGAAAAACTTTCTGAAGGCAGCAGACAGGCAAGTCAGATGGTTTACTTTCCTTTAGGAGAGGTTTCCTCTGATAAGCTTTGAAAAGCTTAAGGCTGGTATTTTTTATGGGTCTCGGATATGGGAACGTATTAAGGACTCAATGTTTGATGATGCACTGAGTGCAGCTGAGCTGTCTGCTTGGCTGTCGATTAGGTCAGTAATTCCAACCTTTCTTGGAAACAACTGGAGTGTAGAATACGAGAAGAGAGTCGACAAACTCCTGAAGAAATGTCAAAAAAATAGGGGCTCGCATGTCAGTCAAAATGCACTTTCTACGGTCCCACTTCGACTATTTTCCTCAGAACTATCGAAACTTACGTGAGGAACAGGGAGAGCGTTTCCATCAGGACATTTTGTCTTGGACGAAAGCAACCAGGGCCGGTTGAATATCAACTTTGTTCCAGACAACATTTGGTGTTTGAAACGAGACATGGTGGCTACTCAGCACAGGAGAAAGTCATTAAAAAGGCATTTCATCCATGATTAGCTTCTTGTGTAATGTATAATCTTGTTTTTCTGAAGTTGGTTAGATAAAATTCATGATTTTTTTGGAACACCAAACCCAAGATTAAAGGTAACAAATAGCACTAAAGGGCATTAATAATAATTTTTTTACAACGCTGCATCTCAAACACTTGACCTGATTGGACAAATTGAGAATGATTCTTGGATTATACGTAGCAAGCTATTCTAGTACCAGCTATCACATGTTTGACTGACCTTTAAAACTTCGCAGGCCAGTGTAATTTGTCATTCTAGGATGTGGGAGCAATGTCCTAGAATGGCCCGTGGCCCCTTCAAATGTCTAGGGCTAGAATCGCCTCTGGCTTTACTAAATAAAATGCAATGACTACTTATAATGCTAAGGTACATTACATAAATGAATACTATTTTGACAACAAGAAACAAGAGACTTCACCTAACTCCGTAATTTCATTATACTATTAAAAAGGTGTTTTATACAGTCCAAAGTAATTAGTAACAGACACTTCATACATTTTTAAAGGAAGTTGATAACAAGCCATCTTTTTCTTTGTCTCTTCCCGTACAGATTGGTGGATGGGTTATGACTGGAATTTTATTGGTTGGCATTATATTTCTACTTGTTACACATTTCCTCAGCAAACGAGAATGGAGAAAATACCAACAAGAGCAGTTAGTAAGGAATGGGATCTCTGGAAATAGACTTCACGATTTGTTAATTGAGCGGCAAGGTCGCGGATGGAGAAAAATAGTTTATAATGTTGCACCTGTATAGCTTTTAAAAAATCCAGACAATTTTTATCTCTGTAGAGAAGTAAGGGTATTGAGGCTGTTTGTTCTTGGTGACTAGCTGTTGAAACTGTTTTAGTTAAAATATGCCAATGTAAATAGGACAACTGATGCAAAGTTATCTTAAGGATAGTATTTTAAGCGGTTCTGCAATTCAATGATTGGTATTACATATATATGCTATAGTGTCAAGTTTAATTTGCTAGTTATACAAGACTGCAGAAAAAAAGTTAAATTTTAAGGGGAAATAAAAATGGAAAATATTAAAATTATTGAAGAGAAAAAAATAACTTATTTTTACTTCCTTGTTCATGCTTGACTTTCCTTCTTCGAGTATTACATTAGAAAAATTAGCACGAGAAGTTGTATTTGTTTGGAATTTTATTTTGTATTTTTCCTGATTTTACTATTATAAATCCTATTTTAATCCTGGGAAGATATTAATTAATGTATTATTCCATGATTTTATTCCAGTGATAATCAATATTGGATAAAACATAAAATTCAAGGTCATACAAGATACATGTTATCACATTCATTTTTATGCGTATACCACATAAATTAGTTAATGCGTTTAATAGTTTTACATCAATTTTGCAGCTGTTCACCTAAATTCTTGGGTGGCTAAATCCTAGATCAATCCAGCTGATAACGAATTTTAGATTTCCTTTAGGTAACGGGGTAAAGTTTTCATGGAATGATTTATTTAGTCCTAAACCCAAATAATGAACGAAGGTTTCAAAGAAAACGCTATCTCAATAAGCTAATATTTTTGGACTTTATCAAAAAGTGACGAAAAGTAACATTGTACAATTCATATCATTTTACAGAAATAATTTATACAAAACATATCCTTTTCCTAAGAAAAAGACAGGAAATACGTTTTCAAGATATGTTGATTCTTTACCCACTACTTTTTGTCCTAAACAAAAATACAACCATTCTTTAAATTTATTGAAATTCCAGAAATGTGATATTTACAAAACAGAGTGTTATTAATAATAGTACCCTATGGCTATACGTAAAATGAGATCTCTTGTTTATTTAAGGTAATCATAAGAAGGATACTGATTTCGTCTTTATTGCGCGTTTTATGTAGTATTAATCAAAGTAAATGTAACCAGTTGTGCAGCTTCACTATGTATTCTTTCATTTCAATTTTTTTACAACAGAATGGTTTGTATTTTGTAACTTTGAAGGAATAGATAGGAATTCAATTATTTTTTATTTATCTACTTTTTTATGATTGATATTCGTCTTGGCACATATAGTTACTTTTTTGCGCAAGTCATGTCCTTTTCTCAAAATTATAGTTTTAGGATGGCACAATTGTACTTTATCAACACTGTGCTTGTAAAAACACACATATAAAGAACACTACATTCCAACAAGTGAAGGAATCGTTAACAGTTGAGTAGAATTTGTCCCCCTTTGATCATGATTAGGGCGTTATCCATAATATTTTTTAACCCACTAGCAGTTGTGGTATGAAAGATGCTCTGAATCTTATAGAGGGTCTAAAACTAAGTAAGGTAGTGCAGTATCGGAAAGAAGTTTCCCCATCCAAGCCTTAGATACTTACCTGGAGGTACTGCGGAGAGTTTGTTTTCTAAAAAAAACTGTGAATAAAATCAAACAAAAGCAATACTGTAAAATAAAATGGGTTTTACACTTGCTGGTGATGAACCTTATCAAATGGCGGTATCCTTACTGTTATGTTAAGGTGTTCAAAATTCAATAGTAGCTTATGGTAACTAAGTATAACATTGTTCTTTAAGAGACCATCAATGAGTAGGATTTTTTTTTAACTTCCAGCCAACTAACAAGTGATTTATATATACTGTGAGAAAGAGCCTAATAATACATACTAATCTCTGTTTTAAATTTGCTTAAATTTCCTCTTTTAATTGACACTATATTAACCAATTTATGCATCTGTAATTGTGGAGGAGCAAAAATGATGCCCCAAAAACTGTTTTTACCCAGCACAAATGAATTGAGATCATACTTGGATCCGAGCATAAGCTTATAAACAATATAACCTAATACCAAAAACACTTTGATCTTACAAGTTTTAGGTTCCTCCTCAGTGCCACTAGCGAATCTGTTAACTTGTGGCTAATGTGCACTTCTTCCCCACTCCCAAACGCACACATTTCTTTCTCGTAAAAATTTTATATATTATCGCAAATATTTTTATATATTATTTATACTCAATCTGCAGACAGTACCGTTTCGCCCTTTGTGAGCTCATCAGGAGTGCAGCACAGAGCTTCTGAGACATAATTCTCTGGCCATATTGCCGGAGCAAACACAGCTTAAAGAGTCACTGTGGGATCCTGTCAGAGTGCTCAAACTACGCATGCGCAGTGAGCATTGGATTACACTAACAACAGGTCCCCAAATCTCAGACCGAGTGCTCAACCAAACTTTCGTAAGGGAGCGTAATTATATTATATATATTATATTATATATATTATATTATATATTATTATTATATTATATTATATATATTATATATATATATATTATATTATATATTATATTATATATATATTATATTATTTATACATATATATATATATAGGTTTTGGCTACAATGTTCGACGCAGGAAAAAAAGTTACGTATTCTGTATAAACAAGAAGCAATTCGAAGGAAAAAGACTCAAAGCTAGTTTATTAAAATCATGGGTTGACTAAAGTTGACGATATCTGGCGCTCCCTACCATGACCATCGAAACGTGCGAAGAAGTAATGAGTCTTATTCAATTACGTCAAATACGTAAAATAAATATTTATAATAATTTGAACTATGCAATCAGCTTTCTGAACGCCTTACTGNTTATATATATTATATTATATATTATATTATATGTATATTATATTATTTATACATATATATATATATATATATAGGTTTTGGCTACAATGTTCGACGCAGGAAAAAAAGTTACGTATTCTGTATAAACAAGAAGCAATTCGAAGGAAAAAGACTCAAAGCTAGTTTATTAAAATCATGGGTTGACTAAAGTTGACGAGATCTGGCGCTCCCTACCATGACCATCGAAACGTGCGAAGAAGTAATGAGTCTTATTCAATTACGTCAAATACGTAAAATAAATATTTATAATAATATGAACTATGCAATCAGCGTTTATTACTCCCTCCCACAGCTTAAGAAAATGACTATAATTGTCGTTTACAAACTTTCTCTTTGGTCTCACAACATATCGTAAGGCAACTGAACCGATGTGTTATTATACTTCTTGAGACCTGTTGCTATAGTAAGTAATGACGAATTTTAGCAGCAAAAAGGGAAGTATTTAATCCAACGTGCTGGCAATGTTTGAAATTTCAAATTTTATATTTGGGTAACTGATGATAATATTGTGGAAACGACTGAGATAAGATACTCCATTTTTTCCAGCAGCTCACATGATGCCTGTAATTATGGAATTACAATTTCATTCCTTTTTTCTGTTTGTTTAAGAGAAAACCATTCTGTACTTGACACAACAGAAGGGTACACATTTTCTATATAAGTAAAAAAATTGGTAAGCCTCAGAATATTGAAAAAATTTCTGATTTGACCCTAAATACATTCCTGGATTATCCCTGAAAAGATTTTCGTATTGATAGAAGTAACCTAAGAGGACAGGAGTTAGGACACTTGCTTTGCACATAATATGTATTTAATCAATCAATCAATCCGGGTGCCGTAGGCGGCAGCCATAACATTCTTCTTTTGGTGGTTCTTCAGACCCTACGTGGGCACAGTGGGTATCTAATTATTTTTACTTTCTAACCATGCCCAATACTTAGTTCTTTGTCTAATATATATTAAATAAACTAATAGAGAGAAAGCTCAGGAAGGAGCTCAGAGTACAGGTGTGATTTATTCTGGAAAAAAGAAAAGCAAGAATTCCTTAGCATCATGGTATCTTTTTTTAAGCTTTTAGAAATTTAACTATTAGATTATTTTGACTATAGCATTTCTGTCCCTTTGTTAAAACTCACTTAAGGGTAAAATCAATCTTGTTATTGATTTTCTCTTTGAAGAAAATAACAATGTTTCTGAGCAAACCCTCTTCGCTTTATTTTGTTAAAGGTTAAACAGAATATATTAAAATAACCTTATCTATTTAGTCGGTCGATAATTATTAAATTGTTGACCTAATATTTGTGTTAACTACAACCTTTGAACAGAAAATGTTTTTGTTAAACACACCATAATGAATGAATGGACTTATCACAACAACAGATTTTACTGTTTGAATTACTTGAGCTTGTGGTAACTGACATACAGGTGTTCTGTCTTATCAGCAAGAATACGATTTATACTCCTCTTCAAATTTCATTTTTGTAACGATAACAGAGGATTTACACTATGGCAAGGTTAAAAAAATATGTACTTTTCCTTTTCTGTGTCTGTTGCGGAATGTAATACCACAAAACCATGTTTATTCCGCTTAAACGATAAAAAAAACTTAATAGCTTTTAGCCGCATACAGATTGTCAGAGATACATATGTGTTCACTTACGTTTATACCTATAAAGATGTTGTTTCAGCTAATAACATGTAATATATTTAGTTATATATAAAGTAAAGTAATTAAAGTCGTCAATAACAGCTGTTGAAATTGTGTCCAATGTGTAGCACTACCAAATGACATACCAAAGCAGCAGATGCGAGGAACTTAAAACTACATTACAAAATTAGCTACAGGCCTTTACAGTGCTGAGTAATGTAGCAGCTATATCACTCGGATATTTTGTATATTGTAGCTGTCGTGCTCCGTACGGATTAACAGGACCAATACGTGAAGGGTCATGTATTAACACCAATGATTTTAAATATATATATATATATATATATATAACAATTATCAGCTGCATTACTAAACCATCCGCAGGTTTAAATGTTATATGTTGATGACCTATACCGTGGCACGCCCAACAATTCTCCTCCACTTTTCCCAGTCTCTTGAATTATTCAGCATCTGAGCCATTGTCACTCCAGTCATCTCTTTGATGTTATCAGCTATTTTTTTCTTCGGTCTTCCTCTTCTTCTATTTCCTTCTACCATTCCTGCTAATATACTGTACTTAGTATACCCAGTGCTTTCAGCTTTCTTACATTCCAAGTTGCAATCTTCAGTTCTTTCCTAAAATTCAAGTGTTTTGATTGTTTTCCAGTACCTTGCTTTTCTTGCCCAGCCCGGTCACTCACTGGGTGACGCGCCCCTTGTTAACCCGCGTGTCGGACGATGCGGTCTGAGTTTGGCTAATTTCTTATTTTTATTTGAGTGTGTTGTGAGGAGCTGGAATGAGAGAAGTAGAGGCTCCAAGATTCTTTCTTCAATCGCAGTACCATCTAACTAGGTTTGTTTGTATCTGCCGTAGGTAACAGTTGCACTGTTAAACGCCTTCTATAAAATCTACTGTCCTGCTGCCGATAGTTTTACCGTGACCCTGGTACGGGGAGCAATGGGTGCTGCTTCTTGCTCAGGGAAGACCCCAGGATGCAGTTTAATATCATTACCCAGGACGTTTTTCCAATTGCCGAGTCTAAAACTTTATATGCTTTCCCCTTGATGTTCCCTGCTTATTTGGAGAGATGGTTCTTAAATGCCAACCCTAGCAAGACACAAGCGTCGTTTGCCTTCCATCTGACAAATGAACAAGGAAACACAATATTAAAAATCATCCTGAGACAACTAGGAGCTAAAAAAGTGTCCACAACCACCTTATCTAATAGTCACGTTCTACCAGATTCTGTCATTTAGACAAGTAAAGAAATTGAAATGAAAATTCTAAAACATAAGTAATCTGCTGAACATGCTGGCAAACACAAGTTGTGCAACAGACCCTGAGACCTTAAGCCAGACTGCTATAGCACTGTGCTATTCCACCCCGTAGTACAGCGTACTAATATGGCTAACATCGCATCATGTTCATGAACTAGACCCTGTGCTGAACATGTCTTCCAAGATAATTGCTGGCACCTTTAAAACTGACTTCTTTATCATCTTTACATAGAGTAGCCAGTATTGCACTATCTCATGTCTGAGGAGAGAAGACTGAAAAAAACAGAAAAGTTCAACAAAAAGAAAACGACACAATCCACCTACTTTCTTTTTACAAGAAAGTAAAACGACGGTTTAAGTCTCGGAAATTCTTTACAATGGTGCAGGGGTTATAGTCAAGCAGTAGGGTACAGGCTTATGAAGTAGTGTGAAAATGATCACTTGCTACATAATGAGGCTTCAACGACCATTAATGAAAGAATGACGACCAGACATCAATCACTCTACAGGAAGTGCTGATCTGCTCTTAACAGGGCAAGTATAAAGGTTTCCAGAAATATAGGCAATTTTAACATAGGGGATTTACCACAGCCCTGAATGCCTTTGTGCCGCTGTAAACCAGTCAATTGAACACACCTTGAAATGGTGCCCATTGAGTCCTTACTGGTCCCACCAATGTTACAGGAATGCTAACAGCATATGTTGACGACCTTATCACTAATATTGTAATTACAAAATGTTGGCAAGTAGTGAATATATAAAAATCAGATAACATCTTAAGAAGAATCAATGCGAAAGGGGCTTTTGTATGTTTTCAAGTGTCAACTTTACTAACATATGTACAGCGATTATATCAGAAATGCTCTGAGGTCTCGTACTGTAACGTACATTTTGTCAAATATGCCATTCCACTTTTGTTAATGCAGTGTTGTGTACTAATGTTTATTCTTAAATAACCTATATATACATATACATAGTCCTTTTATATAATTTTAATCATTGTATGCCTCCACTTACAATAAATGACCTATAAATGACCATGACAGAGCTGCTGCTACATTACGAACAGACGACGCTTCCAAGGTATGTGCAAAGGTGGCAGCCTGAAAAAATTACTAACAAACACAATATTTTATCTTGTATTCCCAAAATATGAGGACTAAAGCAAATCCTCTACTTAAATGAAACAATATCGTACAAAAAACATAAATCCGAAACAAAATACATGGTGCTATTGCCTAAGAGATCATGGCTGACGTACAGGTAGAAGAGGATCATGTAAGGCTTAGAGACTGATAAATAAACAGTGGGATAATATAGACAGTAAGGCGAAAGGCAAGCTTGATGAGGTATAATACTAGATGTATGTATCGATGAAATACACTTGGCCCGGAACAAAAATTAAGTAATGAGCGAGATACTTGGTGTGGTAAATTGTCTAGAAATTCAAAGATGGCTGTATAGTCCTCGTATGTAATCCAAGTGACAGCGAAAAGAGCTTTAGTTATCGCAGCAAATTAATCAACACACTTAACAAACACAGCAGATGGCATTAGTGCTTCAAACTTTTCTTAATACCGTTTTGTATCAAACTTTGACCCTGTGTATATTACTATAATAACTAGAAATAAGCTTTTTTTATAGTAAAGATTGCCAGTCATCATGCCATTGGCAGACCAAGTGTTTTTATTAAATTTCAACATTTTTTGGCCCTTTTTTCCTTACCTTCTCAGAAGTTCTTCAGTTGTCCTCATTTAATCCAGCATAGTAGTTATTTACTAATTCTCAATTCTATATTTTGTTTTCTCTGTAATTGTTTCCTTTCTAAGCGCTCACAACTTCTCAGTATGATTCCAAATGTAGCAGGAAATGCTTATTTACTAACTTTGTGCCTTTTCCAACAAAATTATACTGAGGGGTGTAAGGGTTCCAAATGATACGCCATATAAACACCCAGGTTAAAGCAATCAGAATCCAAAGCTATTAACATGAATAATTGGCCTTTCTTTGTCATTTACTGATGACAAAAATGAATATATATATATATATAACAAAAAAGCCATTGTTAATTTCTAGCGATTGTAGTGCTCATGGTTCAGACTGTGACTACATCTTTCCCTCACAATGAAGATTATTTCAATTGACACAGCAACCTAGAAAAAAAATTTTAAGGATCAAAGTCTACTAATTTTCTCTAGCTTAAGATGACATCTTTGGCATGACTTCAGTTTCTTCAGCTAAAATGACCAGAATAATTGCGTGGCGTTTACATCGAAAAATACCTCAAAGATGCCAATTAAAATAGGGCAGCCTTGCCAGCCAAATAGCTCTTTTATTTTTTCAAAGCTAAGACTCTGCTTTGGGGTTCTTCAAGGAAAAGCAATTATTATTTTCAAATACAATCTTGACCAGTTTTGTGTGTCTCAGAAGCCTACCTCAAATAAATGGAGGTTTGTAATAAATTTTGCTTTTTTTTAAAAAAAATGAAGGCCTTGTATTTATATGTGTACATTGAAAACGAAGTAGGCCTTTTATGCAGGAAGCATTGCGTGACTTTAGATTTCCCAGTATCATAATTTTTTGCTAAAGGTAGGAAAAGAAACCAAGGCCCTTTATTACTGGATAAATTTAACTTTGTGCTTATCTTATGGATCCACGCTGCATTGCAGATAAATTTTCAGGGCGAGGCTAGGCTGAAAAAGTTTTTTTCACAAAGGCACTTGTGCGAGCGCATTTGCTGTCATTGTTTTAGACACGTATTAATTTTGTGCCAAATAGGTAATAACTGCTAGTCACGATGCTTTGCACACGATCGATTTTGTGATATCGTTCCCTTGTCCAAGGTAAACAATAAGTCCAGACCTAATTGCAGATGAACTACATCTTATGTAACCTTTTCAAAACTTTACAAATTTTTGGAATAGTGATTTTATTTCATTTATTAAAAGGTCCAAGATAACCTATAGTATTTTACAGTATTTGTTAGTGTCAGTATCTTGGTATTTGCAAAATGTATATATTTTGGTTAGGATTTACACAAGGCATTAAGACACAAAGTATATGGAACTGTGGACAGTAGACGGAATAAGGAAACAAAGCCAAGAGACAAGTTGAATTTAAATGCAAAAAAATTTAAGTCATATACTGGAGGAAANGATAAATTTTCAGGGCGAGGCTAGGCTGAAAAAGTTTTTTTCACAAAGGCACTTGTGCGAGCGCATTTGCTGTCATTGTTTTAGACACGTATTAATTTTGTGCCAAATAGGTAATATCTGCTAGTCACGATGCTTTGCACACGATCGATTTTGTGATATCGTTCCCTTGTCCAAGGGATAACATTCAAATCGCAAAGTTAAAACAAGAAATTAAAAAGTCCTTTCACTCAGTTAACTCGAGAATGGCTTCTATTTGCTTACTCTATTCTTAACTAATTACAAAAATATCGAGCTCTTCAGCTTCTTGATGCTTTTTGATTAAATGATACCTATTGAATGAGAAATGTATGTAAGCACACTTTTTTCACAATTTTAACTGTTAACAGTGGTACAAGTGAACAAAGGTAAACAATAAGTCCAGACCTAATTGCAGATGAACTACATGTTATGTGACCTTTTCAAAACTTTACAAATTTGTGGAAGTGATTTTATTTCATTTATTAAAAGGTCCAAGATAACCTCTAGTATTTTATAGTATTTGTTAGTGTCAGTATCTTGGTATTTGCAAAATGTATATATTTTGGTTAGGATTTACACAAGGCACTAAGACACAAAGTATATGGAACTGTGGACAGTAGACGGAATAAGGAAACAAAGCCAAGAGACAAGTTCAATTTAAATGCAAAAAAATTTAAGTCATATACTGGAGGAAAGCAACCAGAAGGTAACAGTTGTGTAAGATAAAGACTTGGAGAGAAACGAGTCACACGAGGCAACAAACTGAGCTGGTATTAACAGGGAAAGGTCATCAAAGCAATTCCCATGGTAATACCTATACAGAAGGCTACATTATCTTCTTGTGAAATTTTACGCTTCATGTAATGAATTTTAATTTCATCAAATAACGAATCAATTCCTTGTTGTTAAAAGTTCACATTTTTTTGTATTTTAGTTCAAATCGTCTGTCCGTTTGGCTGTCGATAAAGTCAGTAATTACAATCTTTCTTGGAGACAACAGGAGTGCAGAATACGTGAAGAAAGTCGACAAACTCCTGAAGAAATGTCAAAAATTGGGGGCTCGCATGTAAGTCAAAATGCACTTTCTGCGGTACCACTTCGACTATTTTCCTAAGAACTGTGGATACGTGAGGTGCAGAGAGATCGTTTCCATCAGGCCATTCGTGTTATGGAAGAAAGCTACCAAGGTCGGTGGGATATCAATTTTCTTCCAGACTACATCTGGTGTTTGAAACGAGACATGGTGGCTACTCAGCACAGGAGAAAGTCAATAAAAAGGCACTTCATCCATGATTAGCTTTTTGTGTAATGTATAATCTTGTTTTTCTGAAGTTGGTTAGATAAAATACATGCTTTTTGTGAAGCACAAAATTCAAAATTCAAGGTAACAAATACCACTTAAGGGCGATAATAACAATTCTTTTAAAACCTCTCATCTCAAAAACTAAGTATCATATTTGGATTCTACATAGCAAACTACCCTAGAATCAGCTATCACATTGCTCGAACTTTAAAATTTTGCTGGCCAGTGTAATCAGCTTCCTTATTTCCCCTTCTCACTAAAAGCGGGCATTGCACCTAGGTTTAGGATCTGGGGTTCGAATACACTGAACAGCTTCGTTGGTCACGAGAAAACGGAAACAGACACCAAAAACAAGTCGCAAAAAACTAACAGTTTTTCTCACACAAATAACATTTTTTTTGTATATACACTCTACCTGAATACAATTAGAACATCTGGTCATAATCTTCATATGAAATTTACATTAAATACCTGGAAGTTGATCTCATGTAAAACTGGAGTAACAATCGTACAATTCCCTTCACAAAAATACTCTCTGCTAAACTCTTGTCTGTTGGAACAAATCCATAGAAACATACTGTTGAAACACACCATATTTCAATGTTGTCTGGTAATAAAATGTGCCCTGAAGCCAAATATACAACACAAGAATTACTGATCTTGAATTTGCCTTATGTGACATCAATTTCATAAATCTGTAAGATTTTCCTAATTTGAGAATGTACTGATACACAAAAGATACAAGTTTGACAGCATATTAACAAGACCGGTCAAAACCAAAGCAAGGACAGTATCTTACCTTTATTATTGAACTAAACTCACTGTATATTAAAAATTAAGAAATTTTAATAGGCAATATTTGAGAGGAAACGTAAACTTGCGGATATCGGTACTACTACCTCGTCAAAAATGTCAAAAAGGCAATTTTCTACGACTACATAGTTTCATTTAAACTTCATATTCAAAAATCATGCTGCATGTGTAGTCTACGCTTCAAAATCTGTTTCAAACTAAACCAACAAAATCTAGATGAAACTAGTCTTGGTTTACGTATCGAAAATCAATTTACGGTGTACGTATACTAAACTCTTCTAAGGTCTTATGTTTTTCAGTCGATTACAAAGTAAATAGAATTTGTTATGCAGTTCAGTCATTCCATATTCCACGAAAAAACTTTTAATCAAATTTACTAATGTCTCTACGAATTTGGAATTCTAGTCAACATAAAAGTACGTTAAAGTAACTACTATAACAAACATCTTTAGTCAATTGGATACGTATTTATTCTAGGGTAAACTTTGTGTTCCAAGTTTAGTCCCACCAAACCCCCCTCTGATTCCACTATGTTATTTTGCAGGCATGAAGAAACAACTATTTACCATAGAAAACGTGATTTTAAGGGTAAGGTGATAACAGTGCAAATGTTGTTTTCCAATGCAACATTCTGTACGGCAAATACCACAGGGGTCCGGTATTGAAACACTATTTACGTTTGGTTTCTCTCTACTTCAAATATAAGTAGCTGGTGGTATTTTCTGCTTTTCTTGAAAAAACCCCGTTTAAAACAAATTCCAACTTCTTACAAAGAAAACTGGGTATATTTTTTTACATGTGACATCAGAATGCTTAAAGTGTGCTGGAAGATTGGGGTTTGCTAAACACTAAAACTAACATTTTCCATAAGCCCTTTAACTTTCGACGAAATACCCATGTCAAAAAAAGGCCAACATGGGGTCTTGAGCAAATGGCGCTGAAAATATTTAACAAGTATCAAATAGTGCATTTAAAACTTGACTGTGCTTTCGTAAATTACACGAATGTATTATTTTTCCGCAATATAGTGTGGTGTATTACTTTTTAACGAATTCCTGTTAAATACTAGTGTTTATTATACCGCTACTAATTTGTTTAGTAATCGATGAATATCTTAAGAAACAAAATATCCAGTTCTCGACCGCGAAAGCTCGAGGAGCAATAAACACAACAATAAAAATATAGTATCACTACGGGTTATATCTCCAAGTACCCCTGTTGACGTTCCTTGTTTTCTTTTCTTTTTTTGCCAAAGCATTAACTATCAGTCCTTTCCTGACCATATTAAAAATATACAACTTTCTGCAATGCTATGCTAATAACCTAATATATTAGCCTTATCCAAGTCAACAGTCATTACATGGAACTGAGTGGAAACACTGAAACTTGCAAAAAAATTGCGAGTTTTAAAAAATATCAATTAACAAAAAAAACGAAAAAGAAAATACAGCCTGGTTACCCTAGTTTAAAGAAAAATCCAAACGTCAAATGAAATTCTAATATCATATCTTGGCAAATTTTGCGACTCCTAAAGTTAGGCAATAACGTAAATACTAACAAATATATGATGGCCCATTACTGCTGCATCTGCCTCAGAAGGCAGGCATAAAAGTTTACTTTCTTAACTCCAACTGACAAAAGTAGAAGTGGCGAAAACTCTTCCAAGCAATTATAGCTTCCAAATCCATCTCCACCTTCAACCACATAATTTAAAAGCCCCTATTAAATCCTGTTGTGCCACACCACATTTATGTCACTGTTAAAAGTAAAACAGCTATCGTAAAATCTCTGATAAACAACTTTATAATTTAAATCTAAATTCACTTTCGAATTAACGTAAGTATAATAAGCTAAACTTGTGTTAACCCTATTCTCAATTAAAAAATTAAAACGTGGTCGAAAAATCAAAATTAAAGCAATCATGAATGTTCATCTAAATCCGAATACCGTTTACAGTACTACATAGTTTTTCATGTTTTTTACCATCTTATTCTGAAATTATCTTGGATGGAGAGAGTAACAAATTATGAGTGCTACAAAGAGCAGGAGTAAAGCGTTCTCTTTTAAAAACAATCCGAAAGAGACAGTTGGGGTTTTTGGGACATATAATGCGTAAGGAACAACTGGAAAACCTTAGCATTACCGGCAAGATCAATGGGAAAAAAGCAGAAGTAGACAGAGTTTAGCATACATAGAGAACATTAGTATATGGACGAACAAAACAACTCAAGTACTTCTAAAGACCACTAAAGACCGAAAGATGTGGAAGTCCGTGATCGCCAACGTCCTTACGGGATATGGCACCTAAGAGAGAGATTCTCCCGAAGTTCTCATGATATCCTCATTTTATTTTTGGCAACATTTTGTAACAGTATAAATGCCGAGACCATGCATTTTCATATACTCTTCCAATGGGAAAACGTCCAACATCAGCATTTGCAACGGTAAGTTCCATTACAACCTAAAACTATGGGTACCATCCTACGTCTCGTCTTTATAACAACTGTGGTTATGCCTGTCGGCTTCGAGTATTATCATACGGGGCAAAAACATCAAGCTCTTTTCAGTTCGCATCCCCAGAAAAGTTGACTTTTTAACAGTTATCTGTTTAATGGTACACTACCTGTCTTTCAACACCATCTTTCCCCTACTCCCCCCCCACCCCTAAAAAATACCAACACGGATGCATTATTTTAACACACTGGTTAAGGCTCCTCCCACTGGCCGGAGCGAACGTACAGCAACAGGTGAAAATCAATAAACGTAATGAGGTTCTCAATACCATTTCAGTACCCAAATATGACTATCCCATTTGAAAGTTTAGTCATATGTTGAAACTTTTAGCTAGATTGCCCCATTTCCTTTATTTGTCAACACTTCCTGGTTGAAAACCTTACTTTTTTGTAAGAATAAGCCTTACAATTGGATCCATACCCTAGTTTTGATTTGGCTGAAACATTAGTAGTTGTTAGCGTTCAAAAAGTGGGAACAATTTTCCAATTTTCCAATATTGTCGCGACGACCCTGTAACCAAAGAAAACTACTGTATTCTCCAGGGTTTAACTTATTCTAAAACTGCAACTGAACATGGCTGTGTGCAGAGCTAACAGTTTCCAGGTGGCGCTTGTAATCTGCTGCAAGTAACTGTGAAGCCACCACAATTAGTGTCTGAAGACTCACCCCTATGAAGAAAAAAAAACTTATCGTAAGATTAATACTTTTAATTTTAATGTTACTTCGCAAAACACGGTACAGAAACATTTTATGACTTTTATTTTGTGACCATATCAAAGAGATAAAGTAAAATTTATAAACTTCAGTTACACTAGCAAAAAACATAAAGACAAAGGTTAACATCACATTTTTTTGTGACAATAGTCTGATTGACAGTAGTAGATGGCAGTGGTAGACTGGCAATATTGTATGGATGGTGAGTAAAGAAACGCTTAACACATACCCAAATGGTTAGTACACTGAAATAGTCAGGCTGGCCTTAAAAATTTCGTCGCATATTAGAGAGCCTACTTAGTAGAAAACTTCTAAGTCTCTAAGCCATCCGAAAAACGAGATAATATTCCGATTGAGACTCTGACAGTCAATAAAAGACCAACTGAGAAGAAAAAAACCCTATCAATAACTGTACAATTCTCTAGAATCATGCCTATTTTTATCGGTAATATGTTGGATCTAGGGTAAATCTAAGTGTGCACATCCGTCCAACTCCGACACGAGTACAAGGGTTCTGAATTAACGCGGAGTGGCAAATATGATCCNTACTGTATTCTCCAGGGTTTAACTTATTCTAAAACTGCAACTGAACATGGCTGTGTGCAGAGCTAACAGTTTCCAGGTGGCGCTTGTAATCTGCTGCAAGTAACTGTGAAGCCACCACAATTAGTGTCTGAAGACTCACCCCTATGAAGAAAAAAAAACTTATCGTAAGATTAATACTTTTAATTTTAATGTTACTTCGCAAAACACGGTACAGAAACATTTTATGACTTTTATTTTGTGACCATATCAAAGAGATAAAGTAAAATTTATAAACTTCAGTTACACTAGCAAAAAACATAAAGACAAAGGTTAACATCACATTTTTTTGTGACAATAGTCTGATTGACAGTAGTAGATGGCAGTGGTAGACTGGCAATATTGTATGGATGGTGAGTAAAGAAACGCTTAACACATACCCAAATGGTTAGTACACTGAAATAGTCAGGCTGGCCTTAAAAATTTCGTCGCATATTAGAGAGCCTACTTAGTAGAAAACTTCTAAGTCTCTAAGCCATCCGAAAAACGAGATAATATTCCGATTGAGACTCTGACAGTCAATAAAAGACCAACTGAGAAGAAAAAAACCCTATCAATAACTGTACAATTCTCTAGAATCATGCCTATTTTTATCGGTAATATGTTGGATCTAGGGTAAATCTAAGTGTGCACATCCGTCCAACTCCGACACGAGTACAAGGGTTCTGAATTAACGCGGAGTGGCAAATATGATCCAGATTTTTGGTAGCATAACTTACTCATAAAATAAAGATAAACCAATAATCAAATTCCGTGAAAAGGCGAGTTGCAATAACCAGGTTTTGGCAATCAGTAGTTATACTCTTATAGTCATATTTTAGACATTTAAAATCTAAATATGTGTACAAGTTACCAACAAAGTATTCATACAGTGGTTCCGATATTCACAAAGTGGTTCCGATATTCATAAGGTGGTTCCTATATTCATAAAGTGGTTCCGATATTCATAAAGTGTTTCCGATATTCATAAAGTGTTTCCGATATTCATAACGTGTCTCCGATATTCATAAAGTGGATCCGATATTCATAAAGTGGTTCCGTCACTCTTTTGTTGCCAGCTAAAACAAATTTTCACATCGCGAATGACCATTGTAAGTTTTTCCACACAAGAAAGTTCTACTCACAAGCAGAACTGAGACAATAAGGATGAATAACCACATGTGCAATTATTTTACACTTTGGGGGCTTTGCAATATATCTTGGCTTTTACGATTATATTATTTTATGTTAGGAAACTAATTGAAACGAATTCCTTTCACTTTCATGGAAAATCCTCATTTTCTCTTACGTAAGGGTTTTAAAAAGCTACGAGTTTCCGGATAAAAATTTCACAAAGAAAGTATTAGAAATGTGCTCCAATAGAAAAAGGCATTTCCTCTTGTTTCATCCATTATTCATTATGCATTTAATAACTAGAGGATAATGCGTTATAGAAAAACGTAGAAAAGTCATTGAGGTCAAGCCTTACCACACTGTATAGCTTATTCTGAAATTAATGGATAGAAAAAATTGTCTAATTTTCCCTATTTCCTATATGCTCTTCAAGGGCGTTTACGCGTTTGTAAACTATTTATACAATGTTTGAAAACAGGTCTTATACTGTGCGTGAATACTATTAAAAACAGATTTGAGTATTTTCTGAGGCGCTGAGTTCCTTGTTTTCCATTCTAAAGGTAAAACAATCCAAATTTTTGCACAGCACTTCGCTATAGTGGGTCAGACCATGGGTATATCAGGGTTTCAGGTTCCTGCAATCATCAATTTCTTAAAGGATTACTTCAATGCGTGGCATGGCTCCTCTGGGTAGGAAGAATAGTGAAACATTTGAAACCAAAAAAAGTTTAATTGCGATGTAAAAAATGACATTAATTATTTGGAGACAACAACCTGGGTTCGCAAAATGTAACATTGTGAACACAGTTTTAATGCTAAAGAACTCAGGCTAAGTTTTTAGAAAAAAAATGTGGCTGACAGTTTTGGATTGCTTGTATGTTTTGAAAAAATGAAAGAAATTACGGAAAGAGCTTTTAAGTGGGATAAAAGACAAATGAAGCCCCTCTCTGACACTCAGCTATATCTTTACAATTATATATGCCAACTATCTCCACTTATCCTCGAATAAAACAGGGCACTAACGAGGAATGCTAACTTCTAAGGTCTTGCTAATTTTTAATGATAATTTAGAAGAGAAGAAGTAAAATGTTACTTTACCTGATAATGTATAGCACCAATCTTTCCCACTGTTTGGCTTTACAAGTCTAACTGCATCACCAATTGATATTCCATAACCTGTTTGAAGGTGTTGCTGACTGCTTTTGTGATATGCCACGTTGACACAATCAAGTGACAGTGGAATGGGCTGTGAAAATGTTCTTAATTCTATTCTATGATGACAATCGCGTAAACCAAGGCAAAACATAGCATTCCACCTAATGCAAACAAAAAATCAAGGAAAATGGATGAGCATTCCACCTAATGCAAACAAAAAATCAAGGAAAATGGATGCTACAAGCTTTCACTTTCATGTAAACAAAAAAAGTTCACTGTCGCATTACGTCAAGAACACACACATACACATAGGTATGTGCATTGACATGTATGTGTTACAGCAAACCAGTTAAAAAGGTAAATTCTTAAAACCCTTCAAAAGATAGTAAAATAATTTCTTTTCAGCCCTGACATATCAAAACATCATTAAACGTTTTAGGAAATTAGTGAAACAATATAACATTTGAAAAGTATTTACAGCATTTTACTAGACTATTCTTAGTAAAAATGAATAACATCAGAATCCATTATTAATATGAATTTATTCTTTCTAAAGCAAGTCTCTAAGTTTTGATTACTATAGCAAAACCCAGTACCAATCCATTGAAGTAGAACTAGTATGGGGTGATATATTTACAATTTCTCTGTTATTATATTTTAATTAGTACCATTACAAAACAAACACTTAGTAGTAACTTTAAAAGGTGTAAGCGTCCACAAATTACTATTTTAGATTGCCTATTAGAAAATGATTGACCATGTCAGACAGGTCAATGTCAACACAACCCATCAAAGGGCTTTAAATCCATTGTCTGAAAAATAGTCTTCCCTGGTCATTTGTAATACCATCCATCTCAAACATCAAGCGCCATTGGTCCTCTTGGCACTCCTGTGATCATACTGGAAATTACTTTCAAGATATCTCACTATTTTCTCTAGACTTTCAACAAGTGCTTTGAGGTGGTCATGTTTGCCCTGACCCCTTGCTGAGTGATCACAAAACTGACATTGTCACAAGAAAGTAAAGTCTGTAAGTTTACTATTAAATGAAAAAGTTAATGGCCAAAAATGTTTTACCAACGAAAGCCCAATTATAATACAACACAGTTGTAAGATTCTCATTAAAATTGCCCATAAAGTATTAAAGAGAAATCAACAAAGGGTTTGCCAGGAAAACATGCAGGGTTCAATCATGGACAGTGAACAATTGATCATACAGCCCATCTGAAATACTTTGAAACTAAAAAATAACAAAAGGCTGCATTTCACCAGTTGGAACAAAGCATTTGACTAGGAACAGCAAGATTTGCTATGGGTGAAATTATGTCAACTCAGTAATGTAGCACATTTAAAAGTACTTCTATGCTATGGTGAACAAGAAACAGATGTAGGACATCTGAAAATGAAGACATAAGGATGTAAACAATCCCCTTTTCAGGGTTTGAACAGTTTTCTTATGTGAAACATAAGCAGTTCTTTGAAGTTCAGATTGCACTCTTCTGATTGAAACAAAGAAGAACTGAGGTGATATCAAATAACACAAATAACACAAAGTTGTCAAGCTGAAAGTCACACAGACTAAAACTCTACAGTGGAACTTAATTTGCACTATATATCATTCACTAATTTTGGGGTTAAGGAATGATATTTTGCTCGCCTTCAATATTCAATCCACTTCTTAGGTTGACAGAAACAAAATTTATGGTTTTCACACATTAACAAATAAAATCTATCTATCAAGAAATAATATATAATGGAATCTAACATAATTCCTAATCTTTTTATGTGCTGTGTAATATAACATCACAAAATGGTGCAGAACTTGAATGGGTAGATTTCTTGAAAAGTATTCATTCATTACAAAATAACACTTATCACTGCTAGGCAATTTGATTTTGGGCCACCAGAAACAACAAAAGGAGTCAGTGCTCTTTCTTCCTAAAGAAATCTAAAATAAAAGTATGTTTACCCAACGTCTATCCACTTATTCATAGCAAAGTCGTTGAGCAGATTACCTAATGCACAAGCTCAAAACTAGTTATTTATGCAGACATCATTTCTAGGTAACTGTTGACTNTTTTTCCTATCTGTATGAAATTATCTACTTATATATAGTTTATAAGTAAATATAATTAAAAAACTCAATAAAATTCAAAGGTTAAGAGCATCAATTAACTGTAATCTAAGCGAAATTCTTCAGATCGAACCGTTGTCATCAAATATCAAATCAGTTAACTCTTTTCACATAAAAGTCACTGAAAACATCAGACTCATTTTTGGTATACATCCTACATACAAATATCTTAAAACTGGGTAAATTTGAAATCTGATTGCAACTTTTCGATTGATATTCTTAGTCAGTCATCAACCTCGGTAAACAATATAGATAATACTAATTTTTTTTTTTTTTTTTTTTTTCCTAATCTTTTTATGTGCTGTGTAATATAACATCACAAAATGGTGCAGAACTTGAATGGGTAGATTTCTTGAAAAGTATTCATTCATTACAAAATAACACTTATCACTGCTAGGCAATTTGATTTTGGGCCACCAGAAACAACAAAAGGAGTCAGTGCTCTTTCTTCCTAAAGAAATCTAAAATAAAAGTATGTTTACCCAACGTCTATCCACTTATTCATAGCAAAGTCGTTGAGCAGATTACCTAATGCACAAGCTCAAAACTAGTTATTTATGCAGACATCATTTCTAGGTAACTGTTGACTATTATTACTAATCCTTTCAAAATGATCCTCTCACTCAAATGGAAAAAACTATATACATGCATCAAGAAATGTCTTTTCACAGTAGGTAAGTAGTGGCCAAAATAGAATAAAGAAAAGGACTAAAGAAATTAAGGGAGACAATACTTTGTAAGACTTGTGCAAAACATGAAAAATGCTGTGACAAGTGCAGGAGAATAATTACAAAACCAATTATTCAAAATGACTTGATTCTTGCAGAACTTACCTTTGTTGTTCTAATTCAGTGAGAAAAACCTCAGTTGCAAATAAGATGTAATCCCCTTTGAAATTAATAGCAACTTTTTCAAGCTCATTAAGCTTATCACAAACTGCTGCTATACCAGATGGAAATCCAACTGGAAGTGGGGCTTGGAAGTGATGAACATACTCTCCTTTTACAGCAGCACGTCCAAATATATTTCTAAAACCTTGCCTAACTCCTTGTAAAATATCTTCATCATTTGAAGCAACTGCTATATTTGTCACTGGATCTAACAGAAAGATGTGTTTTAAATTAATTTGTTGGTATCAGGCATAGGTAACTTCCTTTTTTAAGGGTAAGAACATGGGTTTGTTGTATTTAAAAGCTGTGTATACTTTTTCAAAAGGTTTTTAAGAAGCATGTAAGATCAACAGAAAATCAAATATATCTTATACTATAACAACAAATTGATTAAACTTTAAATGCAATACTTATCAAAAATAGAGAAAAGCACATATGCAGAAAACACAGCTGTACACTTAAACATTACACAATTAAGTACAAATCATTATCAAAGTCATTCTGGCATTTAAGTCCATTTAAAAACACTTCTACTACTTCAACTGATAACTTCCTTCCATGACTCAAATTAACAAATTTTCATATGTGTGTGTGTGTGTGTGGGGGGGGGGGGAAAAAATGGTTCCCTACAATCATTTATCCTCTTATAACTAGCTTTAGTTATCATCTTATTTCATTTCACTTGTTCCCTTTCCTTCCATTGTTTTGTTTTATTTTATTACTTTCTTTCTGCTCCAGTAGGTCATATGGTGTCATCTTCCCAACACCCCTGTTACAAAACACTCTTGTTTATTCTGTTTCTTGCCATTACTTTTGTTATCTAGTGTATTCAGGTTCTACTGTTAATGAGACTTTCATTGTAATTTTTAACTGAATATTGTTATTTTGCAAATGTGTGGACAGATGGTAACATCTCCTCCAAGACCAATTTGTAACAAAACACCCTGTGTTATCTAGTGCATTCTCATTTTAACATATAGAGACTTTTATTCTAATTGTACATTATTCTATTATGTTGCTGATTATATATCTACTGTATGTAACTGCATTGCTTTTCAAAAAAATTGTTGTAAAAACAATGAACAATTAATTTTTCTTTGAGTAGCCTATAAATTGTTTTTCAGAAATTTCTATACAATAGAAACTTATGAATATATATGTGGTACACAAGCAAGCTCAGTGAGCTGTGTATGCTGGAGCTCTTTATCAAGAGTTCACTGCCCCTCAGTCATCCAAATTCAAACAATTTATCTCAAACTTTATCCACTAATAATTTCAAATGATGAAATTAAAGTGTTCAGACTTTTGCAACCTGTTTTCTTTATATTTGCTGCAATACATATATAACACTCAAATCAAATTTTTCTTGGGGGGGGGGGGAAGGGCTGTGTTCTAGGGAGATTCTGTTCCACATTGCAAATTTCAGGGTAATACCTTGTTTATCACTTTATCACCCCATTGTATCAAACAGCAGAAATTATCTTTTTATAATCTGCTGCTTTCGAAAATACATCATAAAATCACACAAAGATGTCTTACTAAGGTACTCTTCCATACCAGGATCCAAAGTTGTCAGCACAGTATCAGTTGCATTCTGTAAAAGAAGCAAAAGAAACAAATAATAAAACAAGCAAACAGACAAAAAATAAAAGTACTCAATATTATATGTATATATATATATATATATATTATAAATTATATATATTGCTTTTTGTAACATTTTTAACCAGTATAGCTAATGAGTGTAATACATGAAAGTTTAAGTTCTATACACAAGTTTTGAGATTTCACTTTTACCTTGCACACATCATATACATATATACATAGGGCCTTGGATTTGGTTTTCTCTTTATGGTATATATATATACATATATATACATATAATATAGAGTACTTTTATTTTTTGTCTGTATATATACTTAAGACATAGCTTGTGATGACAAATATTCATAGACATATAAATTTTACATACACATAAAATTTTCAAAATTGTAGCTAAATCTGTTATTTTCTTAAATCTAGGAAAATTGATAACTATTTGCTTTCCTATTCCCTGTGCCACAGCAATGAAAGTCACAAACAATCACCTACTTTGGTGGCCCAATATGGGATAAATACAAGTAAACAGCAATCACACACACACACACATATATATATATATATATATATATATATATATATATATATATATATACATATATATATATATATAAAAACAAAAAAAATATCCGTGATTTTAATAATATTTAAAAAAAAATATTCATCTGTATAAACCACACACAGTCACAAAAGAAAAAATTTTTTACACAACACAAAATAAAACATNATATATATATACATATATATACATATAATATAGAGTACTTTTATTTTTTGTCTGTATATATACTTAAGACATAGCTTGTGATGACAAATATTCATAGACATATAAATTTTACATACACATAAAATTTTCAAAATTGTAGCTAAATCTGTTATTTTCTTAAATCTAGGAAAATTGATAACTATTTGCTTTCCTATTCCCTGTGCCACAGCAATGAAAGTCACAAACAATCACCTACTTTGGTGGCCCAATATGGGATAAATACAAGTGAACAGCAATCACACACACACACACACATATATATATATATATATACATATATATATAAAAGCAAAACAATATCCCTGCCATTAAGGTTACTTGAAAACAAGTATTAACCTGTGTAAACCAGTCACAGTCTCAAAAGAAAAATTATTTTGTACACCAGTGAATGAAACAAATCAATTCTTGGTCAAAGTACAACTTCAAATGCAAAATAAATATATCTAACAATTTTTACCCAAGATGACAAAAACCCTGCCACTTTAGGTACAATGTGTTCTTGTTTAATTCATGGAAACTCTACTGTAGGTATTTAAAAACAGCTTGATTTCTCCTTGGGCCATCTTTTAATACATGTAGTATTTGTTGGCATGCATAATTGCTTTTGATCATTTGCAAGTAATTCCCAATGTAAGTCCTTTTAACAAAACTACAAAATTCAAGAAATTGTACTAATGATTGATTAAAATTATCCAGCTGAAAACTGGCAGTGCATAGTGATGAAAAAATATCTTCTCTCAATATCCATCTCATTGTTAAGTATGAGCTACAACTAAGGCTACAACTGGCAAGTATTGCACAATAAGAAATTTGATGACAGACTATCTGAAGGCAAAGAATATTAAGTATATAAAATGGACATAACAGTTATAATGGACCTTTAAGTATGGAAATCAGCATACCATTAATATTGTAAAAATATTCATTGTACTTAAACAGAAAAACCACTAGTAGTTTATCCTCAAACAGCAAGCTATGTTTGCATAGGTATATCTGTAGCAACCAAACTGGGAGCTTGTACAAATAGTGTATTTTTAATGTAAAAAAGCCAAGATATTTTGTCAAACTGTTTTTTTTATTGTTAGATATTATATCCTCCAGAAATGCCACTCTTATCAAACAACAAGCAAAAATACTTTAAAAACTAAATAAATACATGCCCTAATGACAAAATTAAGAGTTTATCTTAATATAAAACATGTCAGTCTGAAAAATTATAACTATCCCTGGTATTTGTATGTGTTTTTAATAGTCTTTTGTTCAGAAATGAATGAAAGAGCATCATAATTGATCAAGACACACACACGTCTAAATAAAAAAATTATGGAGAAATGAAGGACATTGAGAGCAAACCTGTTTTCTGTACTACATTTGTAACTATTAACTCCCTTAAGCATTTGAGTATGTCAATAAAATCCATAACCTGCTATGATTAGCAAAATGTGTTAAAAAACTCTAGTTTGAGCTGTTTAATCCAGACCTAAAGTATTTATAGATAATATTTACATTTTACTTTGCAAAGATTACACTACTGTGAAAGAACTAAATCAAATAAACTGCTTCAATAGTAGAAATCCAAATCAAGTCCAAAGAATTGATGAAGATTAGCCTCCATTTAAGTCTCAACTTTTGGAGGTAAAAATTATATTTGTTATGCAGGCCTGAAAATTTTAAAGATACTCTGATAAGACCTTGTCTTTTTATGGTCTCCTTCTTAACAATTCATTCATACCAAAGGATCCATCCATCCATCCATCCATTGTTTATAGTCGGCCTTTTCCCATCTGTCATGGGGTTATCAAAGGGTCAATAAATATAAAGATATATGCATATAACTTGCATCTATTATTTCCTGTGTAGTGTCAATGTGGTAGGTATAACAGGAGTGCCTTTTCCATGAGTGGTGCAGTCTAATGGTGGCATATGGTGTGGCTGCATGTTATCAATTAGTCAACCCTGACTGACAGTGGCATATGATATACATATAAAACAAGATGTAATAGTAGATAGGGCTAGGAAGACCAAAACTGATACCAAAAATATATTTATGTGCAATATAAACACCCATCATGTTCCACTAACACCCTCCATTGAACAGGGCTAGGTAAATTCAGCAAAAGCTATAAAATATGTTACCATGGCCTATGGTGAAAGTTCTTGAAATAAGTTACAGTAACAAAAAAATCCCTTGTCATCCTTTTGACCTAGACATTGGTAAATAATGTTTGTAGACTGCTCTTCCTCTTCAGATAATCACTCACACACCAACCTCTGTCTCTCAGTAACCCAATTTTAATATCTTTCTCTACTGTAACCCTTCTCCACCTCACAAACCACAATGTAGCCACCCTCATAGAATAACCATACTTCCCCTTTCCTCATCCAGTCTCCTCTGGGTGGCTTTATTAGCCTTGATGATTTTAAGTGTATATCATACACTGCCAAATTTATTAAATCTTACTGCCCTACTCTGGTTTCTAAAACATTGGAACCAACAATTGACCTGTAACAACAGTCAACATGACCTAATTTACTATATATATATATATATATATGTTGGGTCTAATAAGGGTTAATGCCTAAAATTGGGAATAAGTCAGCAGGGTTGCCCAATACTATAAACAAACAGCCTAATTGTGATAAAATGCACAAATTTACCATAACCAGGCAAACCTTAATGTTAGGGTTTGGGTTTGTTTATTAAACTTTTAATAAGCTCAAGTATAAACAACAATGGTTTAGACAGTAAATGTTGCCTTTTTACCACTCTCTGATGTTTACTAACATTGGGCCTAACTTATAAATATAAATATATTTGTGTGTGTATGTGTGTGTGTTAAATATATAGCTTTTAGATGTCACTGTCACAGATCAAAATAACAAGAGCTATGTCAATACTCATAATAAAGGAAAAAAATAATTAAAGACACAACTTTATTACTAAAAAAACTGACCTTTGTTTTGTTAATTAATTTCTGTCCTATTTTCTGTGCTCCTTCTGCCCAGTCTGTATTTACTGTGTTTTTCACCCATGACCAAAGTCCTTCACTATCACCTGTTTTGAGATCCTGTTCATGCTGTTTTGATGGTGAAGATGAGTAGGTCATATGGCTTGAAAAGTCTTGAGGGGCAGGTGTAAAAATCTGTGGCTGGTACATTAGCCTTGCTGAATAATTGTAAACTGATGGAACAAACAGTGGTACACTCTGACCAACTGGTCCACTGTTATGCTGCTGAAAGTTTGGGTGCTGTTGGAATTGATCGGAAACATGTCCAGCAGGCTGACCAACCATAGGATGAGCTGGATACATGGGCACATGATTTGCTTGTGTGCTACCATCTGGCACAAAACCTTGAAAACTGCTAGCATTCTCATGTGGTGGTACTGTATGAGTTGATGCTTGCTCGATATTCTGACTTAACATACTCCTTCCAATACTACTCATATTTTCCTTTCCAGTGGTCTGTCCAGCAGGACTAGTGTTTTGAGCAATGTGATCAGTGGATGCTGCAAGTCCTGGGAATATATTATTGTGAGTATTTTCCATAGCTTTTGGAATAGCCATTTCTTGAAAAGTGCTCTGTGATAAACCTCCCCAGCCTACTGCAACACCTTGATTAAATGTAGAGGGGTTGACTGCAGCAGTAGCAGCAGGGGTGACACTATTGTGAAAATCTTGAGGGGTAGAAGGAATAACTGCCTGTTGGCCATAACCCTGGTGTGTAACAGTTGCAGGTATAGTTGGATAACTAGTTGGGCTCTGATGATTACTAAGACCTGAGTGTGCATCTTGTGAGGCGTAACTTGCACCACCAACAACCTCTTGTCCATTCTGGCTGATCATACTTGGCAAATTTGCTTTACTTATTGATTCATTTGTGGCACATCTAACATCTTCAATAACAGCTTTAGTCACATTTTCTTTACTGAAATTATCCTGCACACAGTGATCAGTATCATTTTTCTGCACTGTAAACTTAGTTGGTACAGCCTCTTTCATACTGTCATTTGAAAAGTCAAATGGGTCATCAACAGCCAGCCCCTTAAAATACTCACCAACGTCTGTAGTTGTAGGTGTTTTAGTTTCAGCTTTAAAGACCTCTTGTGTTGAATTATCTGCTTTCTTCTCTTCTTTGTCGTTGTCTTCTTTGGTTTCCAGTACCTTTGTCTCATCCTTAGTGGAGACGTCTGGTGGCTCTACTGTCAAACTGTTTTCGTCAAGTGGTGTTACTGATTCAACAATTTCTTGTCCAAGAGAAGCATTAGACTGGTCACAATAGCCATCATTTGCATTCAAGCCCAAGCCCAGATCGCTATAGCTTGAATGCGATTCACTAAGGTTGATATTATCCATGCTAAATATATCACTTTCAATGTCCCCAGTACTTGGTAATAGACTGTCAAGATGCTGACTACGCTCAGGTGTTGTCAGCTCGACTTCTTTTTGAACTGATGTATGTAAAGGGGTAGTTTTAGAACTGCTAGTAAGGAGAACTACATTATCCATTAAATCCTCTTCTTCCAGTTTTCCGGTGACTTCTCCAATAACTGACGTCGAGCTCGTATCACACAAAGTCTCTGACGAGTCTAGTGCTGTCTCCTCTTTTGTTGTGAGCTCATATGCAACGTCCGTATCAGCAAGGCTTACCTCGTTTAAATAGTCCCCTGTTTCCTCTTCCATCATTTTGGAGGTTAAATTCACCCTGGAAACGGAAAGATACGCTAATGGCACGCAGGTTAGTTGAACAACTGCATTGTTCCTTCTCGTTAGCACGACTCCTGTTTCAACGTGGCAACAGAGTAGCTGACATTTTGGTAACCTCGTACTGAAAAATGAGGATATTTTTTTATCCAAACTCAGCGATCTCCAAAAACGAGTGTCTGGTTTCCACATTTATAAAAATTGCGGAATGCAAAGTCAGCCAAACCAGTTCTCCTTACAAAATATTAAGCATTTTGCAAACATATACAATGATTGCCACTAAACAGTCTTTACTCTGGCTACGGACGTTCGTTGTGTTATTCTTGTACCCAAACACATTTTAACATGTGTCAATTTTAATGTTGTGCCTACTGTCGCAGTTGTCGATGAACGACTGCCTCCATAGGAACATAGTCTTAAAATCTAAGTTTCTATTTTTTACGACATCGTTGGGGTAGCGAGCAGTATGCATGCGTTTTACAATTTTTTTTTGTATATGTCTTTAAGAAAACCGGCGGGAAGCCACACAGAAAATACATTTACATGTGGAGAAACTGTAATCCAAATGCTACATCCAATTGGGATACAAATAATCTGGCAAATATAAGACGAGGTAAATTTAAGAAATGCACAACTGAATGAAATTAAAGAATTAGATGAAGTCCTTATTGATAAAGCGTCTGATGAAAAAATTGAGCAATAAGCTTGTGAAAGCAATGATGTTCGATATGACAATGTCTCTAATATACATACTGAAAATAGCTGTCAGTAGCAGAGGCGTGTCTTTTGAACCAATTACACCAGTCAACACATATTTTAGTGCTAGCAAAGTAAAAGGTAATTTTTGTTAATTTTGGGGGTACTTAGTTCAAAAAATACATCAGTTTCCATGGATTGGCTATAGTTTTGTCTCCCAATAAAATGCTTGTTTTCTCCAGTATCAGAGATTTTGTGTCCACGGCTTTTGGATAAGATCTATAAAAATAACATGCTACTTCTTTCTTTTGGATAGAACTGCTAAGGCTGTGAGAAAGTATGTCTATATGGCACAAATCAATGCCAGAAATGCATATTTAACAAATATTTTTTTATTTTGACTAGCGGTTTTAGTCCTAAACGGCCTAATTTCTCTAGATGCTCCAAACAGTCAGACTTTACAAAATCTAATGTGGGAATCAGTTGAACGCATCTGTATATCACTTTCTGGATCATGTGCAGCTACTTTTATTGAATTGGTGCAAGTTCATCATTTAACTTGTGCATGTACTTATTCGATATGTGTCACATTTTCAACCTGTTTCAGCAAACTGAATGAATTTCCTTTGTATGAATTCGTCACCTTATTAAACTGTCATTTCTAATCTGACTGTGCCACAGCTTGAAGGTAATAAACTAATGTTAATTTCAGCTTGATAAGAGTCTGTGAAAAGATTTTGTGTTGTCACTTCCGTCATTCAGTGCAATCGTTAGAAACGAGAACAAACTTTTGCTAACTGTTAGTACAAGTAAAGGTAGATGAGGCTTTAGTTCAAAGACAGGTCACACTTTTAGTTCGCTGACTGCACTTTTTGGTAGTATGGCTACCAACAGATGTTGCTTCAATCAGCCTACCTTTTTTGTTATATTTGTAGTGAATATGTGACGCCAGGCAACAGAAGAACTATTGCTCATTGCTCAATTTGGCAAACAAGTGTACCATGCCTACTTTGGAATGCAGCTTGAAGATCAAGATACGGCTTGGGCCCACAGGTTGGTTGTAGAATCTGTGTTGAACATTTGCGTCAATGAGAAAATGGTACAAGGAAATACTTTAGATTTGGAATTACCATGATTTGGAGGGAGCCTCCTGGCCATGTACGTGACTATTACTTTGGCATTGTAAACTTGAACGGGGTCAGTCGTAAGAAAAGGAGATCTTCGAGCTACCCTAACCTGAATTCAGCATTAAGACCTGTACCATATTGTGATGAAATTCCTGTACCTGTATTCAAACATTAGACCATGGCCATGGTAGTTAAGATGACGGAGAGGTTGAAGTCTTGCCAAGCCAGCCTCAGGTATTTACGCAAGATGAACTTTCAGATCTGATCACGAGAGATGAACTTTGAGATCTTAGCATCAATACTCAAAAACAAAAATATACTTGAACCTGGTACTAAAATCACCTTTTATCGGACAGGGGATTCAGACGTTCAATTTTTTGAGCATAAAGACGATCTTGTCTTTTGCAAGGTTGTTTGATGAAGTTGGGTGTTGCAAGATATGAAGCTAGTACCTGGAGATTACTTACTGACAGCTCTAAAAGAAGTTTGAAGTGTGTATTTCTCCATGTAGCAAACGAGTATGCTTCAATTCCGATCGTACACTCAACTCAACTGAAAGCAACATACGNATGAACTTTGAGATCTTAGCATCAATACTCAAAAACAAAAATATACTTGAACCTGGTACTAAAATCACCTTTTATCGGACAAGGGATTCAGACGTTCAATTTTTTGAGCATAAAGACGATCTTGTCTTTTGCAAGGTTGTTTGATGAAGTTGGGTGTTGCAAGATATGAAGCTAGTACCTGGAGATTACTTACTGACAGCTCTAAAAGAAGTTTGAAGTGTGTATTTCTCCATGTAGCAAACGAGTATGCTTCAATTCCGATCGTACACTCAACTAAAATGAAAGAAACATACGAGGCTGTCAGGCATGTCCTGAAGGATGGAAACTTCAAAAATGTGATGAGCAGAATTGAGCTGGAAGCCTGATGCTCATTGGTAGATATAATTCGGCGTTTTCTTGGAAATTGTAAGGCTGACTACCACAAAGTGTTAGTTGGTAACATGTTGGAAAAGTTTCACATTCTGGAAGCAAACATGAGCATCAAGGTTCACCACCTGCTTAGCCACGTGAACAAATTTCCGGATAATTTGGGTTATGTCAGTGATGAACAGGGAGAACGATTTCATCAAGACATGAAAGTTATGAAAGAGAGGTATCAAGGAAGATGAGGTATCAAAGTGATGTCTGACTACTGTTGGAACTTAGAACGGGACAATTCAGATGCAGAACACTTCAAAAAGTGTAGAAAACGAAGGATATTGTCATGATACTTGGAAAGTGTTTGTATTACTTTTTTGCACACTTTGTAAACTGTGCTGAAATTACCTTTGCAAGCTAGCAAAGTGCTATTTGTTAGAGTTTCTGTACTGCAAAGCTTCTCCTGTCTGTCTTGGTTTTGTTCCCGTTTCAGATATATAGGTATATTTAAGAGCAAAACATCTAGAGGTAACGATATAAAACAAATGTTATTTTTGGAATCAGCACACTTGATTTACTTAAAGACGAACTGAAACATTGCTTGCACCATTTCAAAATAATGTTTTTTTGTTCACCTATGTTATAAATCAAATAAGTATGGTTGGTAATAATGAATTTTTACAATTTAAAGATGAAATAGTTGCAAATTTTGACAAATTCGAATCTGCTAGTATGGATGAGGGCGAAAATCCAATCAAAGTCAAAATTAAGAAAGCACAAGAGAAACACTTAATCATGCCAAACGTGGTCATAACAGAGGTTTGTGAGCATGTTGAAGTGAACTTAATTTGCTGTGCTTTCCCGAAGACGATTGAACAAAAACTTGGCGTCAAGCCTCAGCCTTCTAAGAAGAGTAACCGGCGTAAGAAATCAAAGTAGAAAAGAAATATTGAGAAGGAAATTGAACCAATGCGAGGCGAGGTATTAATATTAAGCGAAATAGAAAACGGTTAAGACTGAAAAACAAGGACATCTCGCAAAGTGATAAGAAAGTTTTGAATACAAAACGTATCAGACATCCCACATATGAAAGAAGAACTGAAACAAAAAATGCAAGTCAAAGTGCAGAGATTTAGGAGGTACGAGAAACACAATAGTTCCGACCGGCATAATCAGATTTTTCAAAGTGATGCCGAAAAGTTTTGTAGAGAAATAGGTAAAAGTCAAGTAACAGTTAAAGAAGTAGAGAGAGAGAGAAAGAGAGAGAGAGAGAGAGAGAGAGAGAGAGAGAGAGAGAGAGAGAGGGAAAAAAATAAGAAGCGACCGCAGTGTTAGAATAATTGGAGACCACATTAGCGAAGTCCCAGAAGTGGCAGTCACCCGTTAAATCCAAACTTCTAGTTAAATACACTATCCATACATCACACACAAGTCTCCTTAATGAAATTATACAAAACCATAAAAAACGCCTTGGTAGTTACGTACAGGAACAACATACTTGTCAGCTAGTTAAATCAGTTTTTACTGATGGGGCGTATTTGCATCTGGAACAACGTAGGTTTTTCCCTCGCGAACATAAAGGGTGTAGACGCGGGTCTTATGGTTGCAAAGACCGATTCTTGATCAATAAAATGATACTTAAAAACTGTCAAAAAAGGAAAAAGAACATTAGCTATGCTTGGATCGACTACCAAAAATCTTTCGATAGCGTTCCACCTGAATGGAAATAAAAATCTTTAGAGCTTTATACGGTATCACCTGGGGTAATAAGTGTTCTGAAATACAACATGAAAAATGGAAGAGACACGTGATCCCTACGAATGAGAAAGGAACGCTAATAATTCACAACATCAACATAATGCGGGCGAGTTTTTCAATGAGATTCGTCATCTCCCTTTCTCTTCTGTATCGCACTCATACCGTTGTCTTTCAAACTAAATGCTTCAGGTTATGAACATAAGGTCGCATATAAGTGGATGATTTAAAGTTGCACGCGAAAGATAATAAACTTGAGGAGTCATTGAAAATTCTCAAAGGATTCAGCGATGATATTGGCATGGATTTGGAGTTAAGCAAGTGTGCCGAGGCTACCTTTAGGAAAGGTAAGCTAGGGAAAAGTAATAATGTAAGCCTTAACGAAGAGACAATGATTAAAGATCTAGAACAGGAGGAAGTGAAAAAGTACCTTGGTGTAGACGAATCTAGTGGAATTAAACACGCAACAATGAAAACTAAAAAGGAAAGTCACAAGAAGGATCAGACTGATCTCAAAGCTGAGTTAAATTCAAAAAATAGATTTACTGCGATCAACATGCTAGCTGTTTCCGTTATCACATAGTTCCAGCATTACTGATTGGAATCTTAGTAAGATAAAAAGACTCGACTGTAAAATCAGAAAAATGTTGACAAGTTACAACACGCACCATCCTAAAGCGGCTGTTCATCGTCTTTACCTCCCCAGACGTTTTCGAGGGAGATGTTTCACCCAGCTGGAACTCTCTCATAAGACAACCACAGTTGGTCTTTTTAGGTACTTAGATTTATCTTATCATTCAATGATGAAATTCGTCTTGACGCAAAAGGAACAAAAAAGATAGCAAAACCATGAAGATGAGGTGTGAAAGCTAACAGCTTTTTGCGGGATTTTTTGGAGCCAGTACTACGATATCAGTCCAAACTCTCGGATAATGAGTCCATCTTTCAATTTTAACTACTGTGTTTTATTAATAGCAACTTGGTTGTAAATTTATGGGCAAAATATACAGGATTCTTCTGTGTAAAGTTACAAAAACGACTTTCCACCTCAGTGCTTGTTACAGTATTCGGAAAAGTGATATTGCACAATATAAGGAAGGCAATTACTTTTGAACAAGTCTAATTACACTGACCCTGTCGCACATAAAATGTACTTTTAGTCCCTCCACAATCTAGAACAGATGACGTCATCACAAAATTCTTCACCAGACTTCATCAGCTTGCCAATGACTATATCAGTAATGATCTAATATACAAATAGAAGCAGACTAAAAAACTTAAGGTTCATTGTCAATAAAATACAAAAAGTGCTTGATGAGACAGGACATTGCAAGCATAATGTAAGTTCTGGTTACCCCTTAGAAAATCAAAAATACAATACTCCATTGCAAGGCAGCTGTCTCCAAAATTAATCAATCAGGATAAGAGTTCACAGACGTCAACTATTAATAGCAACCTCAACAATTACCAAAGAAAGCTCATGTAAACAGATAACAGCTGTAGTCTGAATTAAAGAAGCCAAGAAATAAAATGGAACGGGTGGTGCTCAAAGTTGATAAGCTGTTTCTAAATGAATGGGTAGTAAATATGAAAGAGCAAGAACTATATTTACAATTGGGGCAAAAAGAAGGGCATCATGACAGACGCCTGCGATCAGGATGTCACTAAAATGACGGGTATCAAAATCAAAAGTAAAAATGGATGAATAAGGCAGAAAAAATCAAGATATCTCAAAACAATATCAGGTAAATAAAAACTGTATATTTGTATTAAGACTTTATGCGACTTTAGATTTTCTTCCCTTACAGTTTGATGCCTGCTTTATCCATTCAAAAGACATTGGCAGTTGATACTGATCCTTCTATAGTACCACAGCATATAGATCCAAATCTGTTTCAAATTCATCAAAAGCTATGATTTCACTCAAAAAAGTATGACTTGTTCGAATTTCTGATTAAAACGTGGTTCAAAGCCCCCATCCCTGCTCCTTTCCTCTTTAAACACAAATGCAAGAACGTGCATTGGAATTTTTATGCTGGACCTAATCAGCAGCACATCCAAAGCACCACAAACTTCTCAAAGTCTTCACCGTAAACACTAGCAAACAAACTTATTCCTGCATCAGAAACAGAAAATTATATCAACAACAAAAACCAGGATTCTAAAAGGTGACGTAAAGCAACAACCAAAGTTAAACTGATAAGACAAGACCAAGTACCATATGAACAGCAATTATTTAAAATGAATTTTGTCAACTGGGAACGACCAATAGCGCCCTTAATTCGGAATTTGTAAACGGGAAATTAGGAATCAATACCACAACCGTTAAATATATAAAACCAATTATTCTCAACGTATTGAACTACCAAACCATGTTTGGCCTTTAAAGGCAAGCCTCACTGATAAAAACATCGTGGGAATAGCAGCCCGCCCTTCATACTACAAAAACGGGTCAGACAGATGTGGACTGTGTATAAACGGAAAAACGATTGTGATAGGAGACAGCCCACAGGAACAAAAGTACCAAACTGATGTCAAAGTTCGTCAGAAAGAGAAATTTCCATAATCTGGTTTGAAATAACATCATCCCTCGTAACTGTCATGTGTCATTATTCAATCTCCCTATTTTAGTCGGTAAATATATTAATAGTGGTATCTAAACTAATCCTGTATAATGAATAGAAGCACGAAACGTCGTTATTATCGTGGCTTTTAGATTTTTCGAAGTTCCAAACAAGCCTTTTGCATCATTGTTCTCACGCTCCATGTGGCAATTTTTGAATTTGTGGCGTAACAATAACAATGAATAAATCGACTCTTTAAAAAGGCAATGATACTAAAAGATGATCATACATTACGTTTATAAAAATAGTTCTTTTTAAGTCTAAATTAAGAATTAAGTAATAAGTATGCTAGTAGCAGAGGCGTACAGTTATTAAGAAGGGGATTTCATAATTATGGTACAAGACCTGCTCTAGTTCTCTTATTTGATTTTTGCGCTGTTGAAGACTCAATGCTACAAATACTCCTTACAGCCACCAAAAAGACTGATGATCAACAAAACTAGAGATTGCACGCTAACAGAACACCTATCCATTTAAGATCCTTTAACTACTGCTCCAATAAAATACAAGATTTCAATAAACAATTACATGTACCCACATCCAAAAATGTTGGTGAGTACGAGCTTTTCAAATGTATCACAAGTAATACATTTGAAAAGCAACTATCTCCAGGCTTCGTTATCCTCCCCGCAACTACCAGTGCAAAAGTTAAGAAAATTTATGCAGCCAACTCCAACGGTATATATATATATATATATATATATATAAAGCTTTCGATTCGGTTATCCGTATTAAAGTGCTCAATACATAAATGCAGAGCGTAATATAAGATATGATAAGTTGGAAAGAATCAAAAAAGACATTTCCTGAAGAGCGAATAAAATCACGAAACAGGCTTGTCGAAATGGACTGTGTAGTTTTTTGATTCTTTCCAACTTATCATATCTTATATATATATATATATATATATATATATATATATATATATATATATANGCAATTTGGTGAGCGTCGGGACTTGCCCACACGCCGGTGGGCCCTGCACCCTGCACCTAACGGGGAGCTCATCCTCCGGTAACAGAAATTCAGGCTGTTACTCCCTAACCAGAGCCTCTTTAGTTCAGAAATCGCGAGACTTCCTATCCAAGGGCACACCACGTGGAGGTGAGGTTGGCTTGGCCGCAGAGTGGGTCACAGACAAGCTACTTGATTTCACCTTTCACCCGGAGGTTAGTCTGTCCCAGTCACAAACCATGGCTTGGACTGAGCACTTCACTCCCCCTGCGCCCCCCATATATATAGTAATATTAGTAAAGTATACCAATGTTCACTAAGAGTGCTCAATGTTTCCAGAGCGTTTATAAATCCAGTATAGTATACAAAATTTGTCTAGTTATTTTGTATACTATACTGGATTTATATATATATATATATATATATATATATATATATCACGTACATATTTATATATATGTACGTGAGAACAAGTAAATAAAGGATTCAAATTTCGTAGAAAGTTTGAAACCCTCATACACCAACGATTGACAACAGTGGGCAACAAACACCGAGGTAACTAGTATATATCGGCCTTTCCAGGTCTTTCAGTTACAAATGATGCTGTTCATACATTTGTAAATAAAAACATCAATAAATATCTTGAAAATTCTGAACTTTATGGACTCAGAGGAAGCCATAGATGTAAGAGCTTTATCATGTCATGAGTCGCAAGCTTTTTCTGAGCTACGTTTCGAGAGATACTTCTCCCATCGTCAGGCTACTGAAATGATTAGATGGGGCTATTTTATACTTTGATAGTGCGGACGTGGGTTCTAATCATTTCAGTAGCCTGACGACGGGAGAAGTATCTCTCGAAACGTAGCTCAGAAAAAGCTTACGACTCATGACATGATAAAGCTCTTACATCAATCAAAAAATATGTTCTGCAAAGAAGATACAGACTTAGCCTCGTACTGACTGTAGTTCATGCTACCAACGCTTTATAACGATATCGAGGTTGATGTAAAAACAAATGCCATCTAATTCTATGGCAAAAGGATTCGATGTTGATGGAACAGACCATTAATACTGTACTTAGATAAATAATCGCTTGCTCTGGGCAATTAAGGAGGAATTTCGAATACATGGACTTTGGATGGTTTTCAAAATTATCACTGACGATAAATTGACAATAGGAAACAAAGAAAAGTCACGAATAAGAGAGGTCATTTACTTGGTTAAAACAACGAAAGTTTCTAGCTTTTCAAAAGGACTTAGATTGAAGTATGGTGTAGAACAGATATAAAAGAGAAATAAAGTATCGCAAGTGTTACAGTATTCACAAACAACACAACAAAATATAGCAATGTGGAAGGGATCTCTAAGTAATCCATGTATTAAAGAATCGTTACTTCCATAATTTGGTGATTTTCCATGATTGAAGTGACTTGGATTTCATTTAATGGGTGATGCGTGATAAGTCAAGAATTATTTTCTCAAAAATGTATAACCGTGCGACCTAATAAGCGACATCACGAAATGATAGAAGGTGTGGGTAACAGGTCACATGATATCTTTTACATTGTCGGTACAATAAGCATGGAAACTAAGTGGAAGTACCAGACTTTTTATTTGGAGTTCCTTGATTGGTGATGAATTTACAGGTTTCTCAATGCTAGGTTATTAAGTGATTTATTGAGCTGCGATAAAATAGTTGTGAAAATTAAAAGTAAAATTAAAGCGCTGGTCGAAATTTACGTATGAAAATTTAGATTTGTGCTAACGCCTATCATTACAATGATCGCCTGCTATCTATCATTTGAGCTGGAGTAATGTTAAACCCTAACGAATTTCCTCAGGGTTTTTTTACTAAATGCAAAGGGGTGACACTACGTATGGGGATTTTCAAGTTAGATTGTTAATTAAAAATGTAATAGAAATTAAAACAACCAATCCGGGAAACATCTGGTGATGATACATAAAACTGACGACACGGTGTACAGTGCGTTTTTAGGGTTACTTATCTATCATACGTTAATCCAACTGATGTTAAGTCCATAAAGTGCTAGATTTTGTAAACTCATTTGCAGCCGTTGCACTTTCAGTAATATGAAGAGTTAACGTAATTATTTTAGTAGTATTCTTTTATCTGTTATCAGTTTTCTTTAGTTTCTTTTGGTTATCGGATACGAAAATTTTGGTAGACTGATTGTGTTTGAAAAGCAGAACGCTACCTTACTAGGAAGAAATACTGATCATAACTTCAAACTGTCTGTGACGTTTTCCACAAAAAAATTGTACTTGAAAAAAAGCTCTAGTTATTGCTACTGGTGCTGTTGTTGTTATATATAGTGTTTGTACTTGAAACTCAATGTGATTGGAAAAAGCTTCGCTCAACGAGCACAGTTGAGGCGGCGGGGGGGGGGGGGGGGGGACAAAAAAA
>RDPX01000022.1:4744548-4784097 GCA_003991215.1 Morbakka virulenta
CTCTCTCTCTCTCTCTCTCTCTCTCTCTCTCTCTCTCTCTCTCTCTCTCTCTCTCTCTCTCCCTCCCTCTCTCTGTAACCTGCACTTTAATAAAATAACATGGTAGCCTAATGGTCTAAAACACAGAACCAACTTATACAAGAGTGCACTAATACTTTACTTTTTTAATACTTTAGTACTTTTACTTTTTTTGAAATTACATTAACAATATTAATAATAGAACAATGATAATAGTGATTGTTATGATAGGGAGAAGAACGTGTCTCCACAGCCAGCCACAGGTACCCTTAGGGTGATGCACAGTGTGGCAAATTGAAGCAATTTAAATGTGCAAGGCCTGTACAGATTTAAAAACCCTGATATGCAGAAATTTTTTGGTGTGTCTGCTTGTAACTTGTGAAGAAAGTGAACAATTCAGTTGGTTATAAATTCAATTTTAATGATTTTTGTGTATATAATAGTAATTGTTTATGTTACTTTTGAAATATATTTTAATATTTAATTTTTGTGCTGTTTTTTTTAAATAATTTTGTGTCATGTTTTTGCAATTGAGGAAAAACTCTGATTTTTGAGAATCTTTTGTAATTTTACTCTTTTTTACATTTCTAATTTGGCTGTCATTGTTAAACTTGTTAATTCATTTCCATATCAATTTAGTAGCCATAACAAAGAACCTAATTTTTAATGTGCACAACATAAGTATGAGCCAAAAAATAATGTCATTTTTCTCATATTAGGGGGGAAACATAAACATATGTTCCACACCAAAATAAAGGTTGTAATCTAGAGATTCACCCCTACTTCACAGCTTTGTAATCATTTCACTTGATAGCAGTGTTCTACCTTCCAATGAAGGCATATATCACTGCCTCATAAAATTGGGGAATTGTTCTTTGGACCACTTCCTTACTGGAGTTTTCACTACTTTTGTCACCTGCTTCTTGGCAAGAAATCAGTTAGAATTACCAACTTTTATATCTTGAATTTTTTGGTCTCAGTATGGTTTTGTGGTGTCATTTCATTGATTGACTCTAATTAATAGGTAGGTTTGTAAGGATCAATCCATGTTTCATCACAGGCAACAAGATATATTTAGAAGGTGCCATTACCTCTTATCAAAACAACATTTTCTCTCTTTGGTATAAACTAATGCTTTGTTCTTATACACATTCTGTAATTATCTATGAAGGTTCACAGGAAGGTTCCCTCAGCAACAAGAAATTCCATCATGGCTCCTTGTTTTTATTGCAGTTCAAAGGTAGCAGCCATTTGAAAGCAGCCTCCCACATATTTGAACATGAATAAAACTATAAAATATTTTAGCCTGTAAGAGTGTTCATCCTCTGTAAGTGAGCATAATTTCATTTAATTTGATCATGGAGTTTAATATCAATAAAAGACATTTACTCACTCAGGTAGGTTTGAAACAACCCAGCTTTTTTAGATTTGAAAATTTGGTCATTTTACAGTCATTTAAAAGTTTTTATCATGCGTATTTTCATATTAATTCAATACAAAATGTGACATCAATTTTTGTGTGCTTTTTCATTTCCATTTCAGTATGCAATGTGGGGAAAAGAATGTCAAATATGCATATCATACTCATTGTACAGATTGTGCACAAGCTAATAAAGTTTGTGCCAAGTGTGGAAAACTTAAGGAGATAGTTTTGCAGTAAGTGGATCTAAAATTTATTGACAATATTGTCTGTTTAATTTTATTCAGATATTCAGACTTTGATATTTCATGGTTCTCATATGCATATTTATATGCACTAGTTTAGATTAATACCCTGATTGTGATTTTGTATTTCTCATGCCTCATCTACATTGTGTAGATATTTTATTTAAGTTTATAATTTCAGACATACTTTTGGTATCTAAATGGTACGATTTGTACCTTTTGGCAACCTATTTTATGTGTTTGAAATGGGTTTCATTTAGAAAAGCTTGCCTACACATAATTAGGTACCTTTTTCCTTTTATTGTCTTTTTCACATTTTTGTCACTGTTCAGAAGCATTCGAAATTCCCTCACAATTGCCTTACCTATGATCTATACAAATTAGGATGGATATCTTTATGGTAAGTGCCTTTATTTATGTCTAGAAATAGGTATTTGAGTGAGAAGAATCCAAAGAGTAATCTAGTAGCAAAAGGAATTTCTTGCAAATAATAATGGTTCAGTTGGAACATTATAGATTATTTTGAGCATGTGGCTTCTCAATGTGGTCTCACCAATGGCCATCTTTGAAATTTTGAAAAATGGTTTTCATAAAAATCATCCTTAAGAGGGTAAGAAACATTTTAACCTGACCATGTTTGTGCCAAAGAAGGTACTTTCTTTAAAAAAGCTTAAAATATTCAGCTATTTCATTTTTAAATGCAAAATTTTTACCATTGCTTGATTTTAAGACCAGAAACAGATAATAGACAACAGCAGAAAGAAAGGGCAGAGCTGGAAAATGGATTGAAAAAAATGTCACTACGTGAAAGAAGTAAGTATCATTTTATTGATATTTGTATGTTTTGTATCATTGGTTTGACTGTGATAATACCATTATACTTATTCTTATCCCTTTAACATCCGTTGTTCCTAGTCTTTGGGGTTGGACAGTCGATGGCTTCTCTCCACCTCTCATGGTCCAATGTGAGCTTTTCTGTCACATTCAGAGTTTTCAAATCGTCTTCTACAGTATTGATCCATGTTTTTCTAGGTCTGCCATATGGTCACCTGTCTTCCACTCCTCACTTCCTTACAATTGTTAGCACATCTCTCTTGTGTCTTCCGCTCACATGCTGAAACCACCACAACCTTTGAAGCCTTAATAGGTACCTGTTTCAGCCCACACCTATGTGCTACTTTCTCACTAGAGACTGTCTTGCAGCCCTGTGCCCATCATGTATCAAAGCATGCAACAATCAAAGCTGACCAAGATCTTCTCCACTCAGTGTGTTAAGGGCAATGTCTCTGAACCATAGAGCATGACTGATCTGATTCATGCCTCATATACTACCGAGTGTTGACTTAGGGGGATTTTTGCCTGTTACATAACAGTCCTCCAATCTCACTCCATTTACTCCAGGCTGCAACAGCTCTTATTCATGCAGCTCTTTCCACTCCTTCCTCCCTATCTATAACATCCAAAGGTATGTGAGTGAGGCCACTTCTTCCACCACATGTTTGCCTCCTGGTCCCCACTCTACTGTTTTTCTCTTCTCTCCAACTCCACCCTCTCTCTGTCTACATGTAGAGCAGGTAAATGTGCCAGCTTGTGACACATTCTGCAAATGAGAACAGTGTCTGTGAACCCATCTTTCACATTGGGAACATAGCAGAGAGTTCACTCCTACTCCTCTTCCATGTACCATTAGCTTATGAAATATTGCTATAAAGCTGAAGAATAGCTAATAATATGGCTGTATATAAGAAAACCAATGAATTCCAAGGATTTACAGCTGGAAAAATAAGTCCAACTTGCATGTATATTTTCAAGACATTCAGACAACTATTTTGAGCCCCTTTATACATAGGATAGTACTATTTAAGTCATTAAAGCACCCAATAGAACTGTAATAAAATGGTCATAACTTATGTTTTACACTGTATCACATGTAAAATGTTTTTTGCAGATGAGAAAGAACATTAATTTTTAGAATGATTTCATGAATATATTTGTGACATTACCATAAGTGACTCCCCTATAGCACTCTACTGTGATAAGCCTGAATATGACTACAGACATGGCACTGTGGTTTGCCATGATTCCTATGATTATCATCATCTCTTGGCCTTGGAATTGAATTTTGGTTTATGTAAATATCAACAAACCATAGCCCTTCCCATCTGCTTTTCTGCCTCTATTATTTGATGTGGTTATTAAGATTGGAAAAAGATGTAACTCCCCAGTTTTTACATTATTTCAAAGGTTGACAAAGCCACCATTTTTCAATATTTTATTTTATTACCATTATCTCTTGTGCTTTCTCCTGCTCACTTTTTTGTTACTTCAATATTGTGTATTTGCTCCTGTCTCACTCTGGTTGTCTTTTGTTTCCATGCCTATTAGTTTATTTTTTTCTGCCAATTAGACTTCTCTACTTTTTTCATTCCACTATTTATCATGGCTGGTGCCTTGGGTCTTGTCAGAAGCACTAACATAAGAAATATACAAATTTGATTTTAATCAGTATTCGCCTCCACAAAAACCCTTTCTTACACCTTAATTCAAAATATTTACTTAAAAGAAGCAAGTAGCATTGTACCATGTGATGGCTAGGAATGGCTTTAGGACTTCTCAAATTCCTCAGGTTTCTTTTACTTCAAATTTATACTTGTTTAGTGGATTTTTCTTGAAAATAGTTTTTCTTTTAGCCATTGTGAATCTCACATAATTCTGTTGTCTATGATGTTGCCCCCCATTTACCCTACTCTTTGCACACACATACACACACACACCAGCTCCTCTCTAAATGACTGGTTCAACCACTACCAGAATTACCTGCTTACTTTCCATACTATATTGTACCTGAGGTGTTTAACATTTTGGTTTCTCAATGGAATTTTTCTTTCATTGTAAAGGTAGAGTTAGTACATCACCAATCATAAATTGTGAATTTCAACTTACAATTTAATGTTCTCTATTCACTGAAATGGCCATAGATTTTATATGTCTATTCAAGAAAGCTATCAGAAGGAGTGCTAGACCACATGCACAGAGCTGCCTTTTTCTTAAACAAAGAAGTGACAGCAGTGCTTATAGGGTGGGAACCAGTGTCAGGATTATCACAGCAAGATTGCAGTGTTGACTAGTTAAGACAACAGTTATGCAAATATATGCACCAACAGAAACATCCAAGCAGGAGTCAAAGGATGAATTTTATGAACAACTTTAGGAAATGCTAGACCGTATCCCAAGCCATGACCTGTTAAATGTAATGGGTGATTGGAATGCAAAGATTGGGCCCAACTGTACTGGGTCATTAAGCATAAAAGGCCCTCATGGAGCAGCTCATGAGACCAACAACAATGGAGATAGATTAACAGATTTATGTAATGCATATGGTTTTCAAGGAAAGAATGAGAACCTATGCAGTAGAGAAGCTCATAAATCCAGATGTTTGTCTACAATTTCAGGAACAGTTGAAAAAACAGTTTGCACTATTTCAGGGAGATGAGGACATGACAGATAAGTGGGAGAATTTCAGGGACACTATCAAAGAAGTGGCAGACAGTACCTTAGGATACAAGAGAGGAACTAAAAAGGAACAATGGATCTCAGAGGAATCATGGAAGTTAATAGATGAACGACATAACTGGAAGAGCCGCAGGGACCAGACCATGGCAAGAGAACAGAACAGGGTTGCCCAGGAAAAATACAGAACTGTAGACAGACAGGTGAAAGGACAAACAAGCATGGATGGACAGGGAAACAAAAGAGGTACAGGAAGCGGCAGAGAGAAACGACACCAGACAATTGTTCAAAATTGCAAAAGAGTTTTCTGGGAAGAACAGCAGGGCAAACATACCAGCCAATAGCAAAGATGGGTGGATGGTACCTAATGGAGAAGAGCAGAGCAGCAGATGGGTGGAACATTTCAAAGAAGTACGAAACCAACCTCAATCAACCTGAATCATTACTTAACTGGGATAATCTAGAAGTTTGACAAGTCTTGGAGGTTGAGATGGGTCCTATCACTAAAGGGAAGGCTCGTTCGTTCATTTTCGTGTCTCAATTACTTTTTCAGCCAGTAGAATATTAGCATCCTCACGACAAAGGTACTCAACTGCAATTTTTAGAGGGGCAAGTGAGCCACAAAGTTCTTTGATCATGTCCGGTTCTGTATATGAAGTGTCAAAGTTGTACTCCAATTTTAACATGGCACGCTTGATCTCCTTCCTGATGTCATAGAAACACTGGAGCATATTTAAAAGGCTATTCCAGCGAGTTTTACAGTCCAAGAAAACTGTCACTTCTTTGCCAAAAGACTGCATATTTTCAGGCTGCAAAGCTTCTTCACTCCTTACTGGGAAGCGGCGGAACAATTTGACCATTCTGTAAACTTTCACAACAATTTTGTTGTGAAAGTTGGACCCTCGGGTGATATCATTGTTATTATCTGATTCTTCAAAATCACTTTCATCATCTTCATCTTGATCATTCTCTTTGGTCTCGGGAACATTAGCAAATACTTCACTTGGTTTTGGTTTCTTATACAATACGTCACAAGCACACACAACTGTATGGCATGGGCCAGAGATGCAACATGAATAGGTGCAATCACGTGACAAAATTTCGTCATCAGGCTTGCCCCGTCTGTCATTGTAGCTATAATATCAGTGTTTGACTCCAGTCCAAATGTCTTGGTCAGTGTTCATTCCTCCTTTGACACGCACCATTCCTAAAGATTGAAAACCCTTTGGAAGATAAAGTCCAAGGTCATAAACCTCCTGTTTCTCTTTGAAGTTCACTCATCAAAACTGACTGATCTTTACAAGGTCAAATTTCTTCATAAAGAGTGTTCTTTGTTTTGGGTTGAGGAAAGAGTCAATTTTGGCAGTTTTGTTTTTGGTTCAGAGCTTTTTTTGTTTTAATTTCATATGTCCGATCATTTCTATGGTACTCGAGCCACCAACTTTGATTTGCTTAGGACCTTTTTTACACTGGGCTTTTTCTTGCTCTCAGTTGTAGAAAAAATAATTCCACACATCTGATTTCCTTTGGGCACTAATATCTTCAGAGTCCGTCATTTCAAACTGAGTGTTTACTGTTTAAACTTCTTGTTTTTGAATTACTTACGCAATATTATCGATGTGATTTTNGGTCAAATTTCTTCATAAAGAGTGTGCGGACATGCCTTCGACATTTCGGAATAGAATAGCCATCTGATTTGAATGCTCATGTCATCGCATCACTGGAAGCAGTTTGATTGAAAGTCAATCCACCCACAGTCACAAGTTTTTCAATTAGTTCACTAAGGGAATCTTTTTGTTTTGGGTTGAGGAAAGAGTCAATTTTGGCAGTTTTGTTTTTGGTTCAGAGCTTTTTTTGTTTTAATTTCATATGTCCGATCATTTCTATGGTACTCGAGCCACCAACTTTGATTTGCTTAGGACCTTTTTTACACTGGGCTTTTTCTTGCTCTCAGTTGTAGAAAAAATAATTCCACACATCTGATTTCCTTTGGGCACTAATATCTTCAGAGTCCGTCATTTCAAACTGAGTGTTTACTGTTTAAACTTCTTGTTTTTGAATTAATTACGCAATATTATCGATGTGATTTGACAAGCCTTTGTTTTCTTTATTTTTCTCGTCATGCACAAGCAGCGTTTCCAGATTATTTACATTACAATTTATTCACTTTTGGAAAAAAGACAATTTTTATATAATACTTGATTTCCCCGAGGAACAGGGAGCAGTTTTTTGCTAAATATCCCGGGGAACTGGAAGCATTCTTTTGCTAAATTCCCCGGGGAATTGGGGACTGGGAAACCCGGGAACTACACCCTAAGAAAAACTAACAATGCAAGGAAAAATCGAAGGCGAAAGAGATAGGGGAAGACCTACAACAAAGTGGTTTGACAAAATCAAGGCACTCAAAGAGAAATGTTTACCAACTGAAAAAAGACACAAAAAACAGTACTGAATGGAGACGCCAAGTTCATGACATCACCAGAGGTCCAATGACCTGAAGGACAACAACAATAACAGCAACAATATGTATAATATTACTCCTGATGTTCTTTTCTTTTCCCTAGGGACTTTCCTCAGGCAGCTTGACAAAGAACCTCCAAAAAGAAATTTATCAGACACATCAAATACATGTAACGATGAATGTTACAGAGCGAGTGATGCAGAAAGTGATGATACAGACTCCGACGATTGTGAGGAAACGATAACTTAATCATTGGAGCTTTCGATAGTAATTTGAAGTATCATAACACTAAATGAATTTGAAGTACTGTAACACATTGGAAAATAATTGTGAATGTAATAAATGTGTAAACAAGGAGACAAAAATAACATCATATTTATTTGCTGCAGGAAAACCAATTTCATTATACAAGTCCAGATTTTCCCTGTCGCCAACAATCGATTTCTATCTTGGCGTCTCGATGATTTGTAAATGACTGCTTCAAGGATTTATTTTTAAGAATGGATATTGTTATACCTTTTTTACTGTATACACTTAAAATGGAATATCTGATCCCGTTTTGGGTAACTTATGGTTTTCAGACAATGAAAATGCATGTCGTCTGATATTTTGAAGTTGATTATTCATTGTGTAAGCCTATTATTTGTACCATGGCTCGTGACAACACCATATCTCCCTCAGGTAATCATTCTTATTTTAAAGGATGAATACAAACTTGACCTGTGGCCCTTGCAAAGATGTAGGCAAGAAGAATATTTTAGAATGTACTAATATTTGGCGAGCTTCTTAGAAAAAAGTTGCTTATAAAGACTGACTCGCTGTTCAGTTGGAACAAAATTAAACATTTGCTCAAATATCTCAAAGAAAAGGATTTTACTACAAAAGAAAAAGACGAAGGGGAATGAGAATGTATAGTAAAATACAGAGAAGCATCGATGAGCCTGATCTTTTATTTCTGACATTTGGTACTATAAAGCACCATTTTGCCATTCTGTTCCTGTTCTTAGTCAGTGACTAGTTCAATGAGGTATCTCATTGGGCACTTAAAGAAATTTAGGCAAAAAGATCTAAAAGTAGCTCCTCTTTCGGGACGACCGTCATTCATTTATATTTGACCAATTTCCTTGCACAAGGCTGCCCATTTGGGTATTTATTTTCATTTTCTTCCAGTTTATCAGTTGCTATGGTAACAGAAAAACATTTGAATTGCTATTCCATCCTCTTACTGACCAATTCTGGCCACTTTTCATAATACTTCTAAATATTGTTGTTTTTTTAAATCGAGACTTCATGTTTTATGTTTCTTGCTCCGGTAGATTTTTTAAGATCAACTGGGAGGCACTTGTAAAGCTTGATTATATTAGGCTTAAATGCAATATTGCCTACAACATCTGGTGCTTGAATATAACCTGTGTAACTTACAGGAATTGTAGCAGTTTCAAGCATAAAGTTATGAGAAAAGCTTACTGTTGTCATTTTATGCGAGCTTTAAAGAGACCAAATTGAGAGTTGTAACAGAGCATTACAAAAACTCTGGGGAAAAAATAGTAAGTTTTATCGCTGATTCTACTTTTAACAGTCAATAAACACCTATTTCTAAACTAATTATTTGATACCTTCATTTTTTTACGCATTTGTGAATAAAACAAGCGGTCTTGGGTTTTTTTCTATCCACATGAATGATTAAATACTCACTTTACTTTTCTTGTGACCTATAAGTTTTGGTCACTAAATGTACCATTGTGATCCGTCTGGGGAACATATTTTTCGTATTTATTTGATCTTCTATCCTGCTTTGTGAGACGAGCAAAGGCAGTGAATCTTATTGAGTCAATTTGATTAAAGAAATAACATAACTAGTGATTGCTTAGAGAAAAGTAAAATACTGATAGATTAAAGAAGGCTATTGTGATGCTATTAGAAAGATTATCGCAGAACAAAACTTTGTTTTAAATCTCAAAGAAGAGAAAATGATGGAAGATAAAATGAGTTGTAGGCTAACCATATTCCAGCTTTGATACGACGACTATGATTGGGCCAATAAACAATAGTCAAGGGGGTGAATGGTAGCAGAGATCCTTGCCTGTTACAGCAAAGTGGAGCAAGACAGGTTCTTTGATTCTCCTCAATGAGGAAGACTGACGTTGTGTCGTATTTGAAACGAAAGTGTTACGTTTTTATCACCTATTCTTTCTGAAACGCTGGATATTTCGGCCTTTTGGACTTCTTGATCTTACATTGCCATTTTAGAGTTGTTAATTTTTTTTTCTATTTTTCTTGAAACTCTATGCATAAATTGACTTCTGGTGTCCCGGCACTTTACCTTAGTTGGACACCCATTTTGAAATCTTAGAGCCTACACAAGCTTTTAGGGGCGGGGCAAAGAGGGTCTTGAAAAACATAATTGCTAATCAGATTATTTTCTACCACAATTTGTGTAGTTGAACTGGCTTATTTTTTTGCAATAGACCAGGATTTAACCGTTCATATGACTCAGATTCTCCATCACAAAAGCTAAGCAAGAGTGATTTGCATTTTTGTTGCAGCGGTAAGGACTAAGCTAATCTAGGCCAATATTGAAAAGAAAGTACTTCCCAGCTGAACCTGTAACTATTTCTGCTAGAGAGGCGATTCGTTCGCTGTATGTGGCCGAAGGGAACCTGTGTTCATTTAACTGAACAAGGTTTCCATACGTGTGTGATGCAGTTTATGCAAAGGAATATCAACTGATATAAATTCGGATGAAGCTTTTCTTTTAAACCCTTCTCGTGCTAAAATGTAGCTTGAAAGAAAGGAGTACTGAGAATTCAATAAATACACCGCTTTTTATGTTTTGCAGCATCTCTACGTTTCAGGCAATTTGATCGTCAATCACTTTTAATGAACGTCGAAAATAATTTTCAATTTAGTTCTCCCGTAATAGTAACCTGGAAATTTGCTACATTGGCTTTCACCTTGGTAATCAAAAGAGCCTCAATCTTAGGCATATCAACTGGTAAGCTTAGGCATTCGTTTGTCTCAATTTTTCTTTATAGATTGACTTAACTCAGAATGTCACTGACTATCACCATTGTGACTTCTCGGACAGGACAACGCATGTCAATTGCTACGAGACCTAGGGCCAAGTGCGGATGAATGTTATTGAAAGTGAAGATTAACAAGTCGGTAATGCGTAGTAATTCTGGGGAAAAATCAGGTTACGTACATTGATTGACTGAAGACTGGAGCACTTATAACTTTGAAGGGTGGGTGAGATGACGCTAAAACTTCGGATTTACTTGTTTCTCATCGAATACAGTTAGCAAGAAAAAGTAACAATAACATAAAAAAATTGCCATAACCGTAGGGAAAATGTTTTGCCCACCATTCCAACAGAGTTCAAAGATTATGAAAATCACCCCAATTTTAAATATCTTTTTACATGGTGTTCCTAAAAAATGATTTAAAATGGTCGTTTTAATCATATGATGGAGGTAATCAACTTTACAGTATACTCTCCAGTTAGCTTTAAATTTGCCATTTGCAGTTTTTATCCAACATCAAAATACTCCAAGTTTTTTAAGAAAAGCGGATCACATATCTTGAATTTTTAGGTGATACGTTCCAAGAGAATTCAGATTTGGAATCACTAAAAAGACAAAATAAAACCCTTGTTAATTTTAGTTTCTTCCCTCAGATGTCTGAATTGTGAAACTCGTTGGCTTTTGAGTGGTTTTCCCCGTAGTGTGACTTAAATCTTTTTAAGTCTATGCTCAGCTCTTATCTTTGGACCTAACCTTATTTATTGGTCTTGTTTTTTAGTCCCATGTTATTAGTTATTTTATGCCTTACATCAGAAGTGGGCAACCTTTTTAGAGAGTGGGCCAGATCCTTCAAAAATTTTCTTCGAGTGGGCCAAAGGTAATAAGAAAAGCGAGGAGTGATAATGATAAATAACAACAATAAATTTGGAGCAATTAGTATACATTTTATAGCTTTGGTTAAACGCAACCAAACTACACCAAACTAAACTAAATTACCTTAGGTCCTCCCATCCTGAGCAGGATATAGGGCAGCGAGTCTTCTCCATCGTCTACGGTCGTCAACAACAGCTTGAGCGGTTCTGAGTGACAGCCCTCGTGCATTCAAGTCGTCCCTGAAAGTAGCTTGCCACGTCTTCACAGGTCTGCCACCCCTTCTGTTTCCTTCCTTTGGTCTCCATTAAATTGCTTGTTTTACAAATCTGTTGGGTGGTAATCTTAAGACATGTCCTGCTAGCTTCCGTCGTCTCTGTTCTACAATCTTGTGGAACGGTTCTTGTTCTGTCCTTCTATACATCTCCTCATTGGTGATCATATCCCTCCGTGTGACACCTAGGATTCTCCTCAGATTCCACGTGTGGAACGAATCTAGCTTTCTCTCTAGCTTCTTGGTTGTTTTCCATGTTTCACTAGCGTATAATGCTGTAGAGACAACTATGGCCATGTATAGTTTGATCTTTGTTTTCATGTTGATTTGTCGTGATTTCCAGATATGGCTCATTGTTCTGAAGGTTGCACCGGCTTTACCTAGTCTGGCATTTACGTCTGTTTCTACTTCACCTGACTCGGTCAAATAACTCCCAAGATACGGAAACTTTTCTACTTCTTCTAGTGGATTTCCATTGACAGTCACTTGCTGTATTTGGTGATTTTTCACCTTCATGATCTTACTTTTTCCTTCATTTATCCGTAATCCTACTTTGGCACTTTCAAGTTTAAGTTGATCTGTTATCTGTTGACACTTCGTGACATCTTGGGCTACTAAAGCTATATCATCTGCAAAATCGAGGTCTGTCAGCTTTCTATCATCCTTCCACGGTATTCCAAAACTTTCATCATTCATTGTTCTTCCCATTACAAAATCTAAGCATATTGTAAATAGAAAAGGGGACAGTATGCAACCTTGTCTAACTCCCGAGAACAATTCGAACTCCTCTGTCATTCCGGAGTTTGTTCTAACGCCACACATTGGATGATTGTAAAATGACTTCATGAGAGTAATGATCTTTTCTGGTATGCCATACACTTTCAAAATTTTCCACAACGTTTCTCTGTGAATACTGTCAAACGCTTTACGAAAGTCTATAAAGTTCAGCACAACTGGTGACTGATATTCTAAACTTTGCTCTATGATATTCCTTAAGACAAAAATCTGTTCACAACATGATCTCCCCTCCCTAAAACCTGCCTGTTCCTCTCTTAGTTTACAATCTGCTGCTATCAGTAATCTTTTCAAAAGAACTCTTCTGAAAACTTTCCCGGTAGTACAAAGTAAGGTAATGCCTCTCCAGTTATTGCAATCTGATAGGTCTCCTTTCTTGGGTAGCTTAACTATTACTCCTTTCCTCCACTCTTCCGGTACTCTATTTTCTTGCCAAATCTTGTTAAACAAAGTTGTTAATTCATCTACCACTGCAGTTCCACCTGCTTTCAAGAATTCACTGTTGATGCCATCAATGCCTGGAGCTTTGTTGTTTTTCATTTTATCTATAGCTTTCTTCACTTCGTCACTGTTTATGGGTCCCATATCTACATTCAACTCTTGGGCTGTGGCAATATTACTCCAATCGTACACTGTCTCTGGAGAGGGTTGATTGAGGATCTCTTTGAAATGCTCTACCCACCTTTCGTTTTGTTCCTCTTCAGTTGCTAGGATACGGCCATCCTTATTTTTAACTGGTACATTGACGTAACTACTTTTTCCGGAAAGCTGTTTTGCTATTTTGAACAATTCTCTTGTATTATTTTGGTCTGCAGCATCCTGTGCTTCTTTTGTTTTCTTTTCGAACCAGTCTTGCTTGTCTCTTCTGCAACTCCTTTTTACCGCTCTGTCCTTAAAGCTGTATTGCTCTTGTGCATATCGCGCTTGGTCTCGGGTTTTTGCTGCATCTCTGGTACTCTTCAAAGCTCTACGCTGATCAATTAACTTCCACGAATCTTCTGAAATCCATTGCTCTTTTTTGCTTCCTCTTCTCTGTCCAACTACACTACTGGCAGATTCATTGATGGCATCTCTGAAAGATATCCACTTTTCTGTGATGTCTGTGTCTCTTTGGAGGACAGCAAAGCGATTAGACAAATGTTGTTGAAACCTCTCTGAAACCTCTGGGTTAAGTAGTTTCTCCACATCGTATGCTTTTCTGCTTGATCGTTTTTCGATTTTCTTCAACTTCACTCTAATCCTGCCTCCAAGTAGGTGGTGGTCACTGAACACATCTGCACCTCTAAAGGCTCTGACATCCAACAATGATGATCCCCATCTCTTGCTTATGCAGATATAATCTATTTCATTAAGTGTGTTCTCATCTGGTGATCTCCAGGTCCATTTGTGAATGCATCTGTGTTTGAAGAAGCTATTGCCAATGCGAAGGTCATTTTCGTTGCAGAAACTAATCATTTTCTCTCCATTACCGCTTGTGTTATTTGCGGAGCCATGTGGGCCTACAACATCTGCAAAACCTGTTCGATGAGGTCCTATCTTTGCATTCCAGTCCCCCATTACGATCTTTAGGTCATGGCTTGGTATATTGTCCAATGTATCTTGTAACTGACTGTAAAAGCTTTCCTTTGTTTGTTCGTCTGCATTTTCAGTTGGTGCATGGATTTGTACTATCGATGCCTTGATTAGTCGACCCTGTAATCTTGCAGTGATTATTCTATCTGATATAGGCTCCCAGCTAATTAAAGAATCTGTGGCTTCCTTGCTTAACAGTAACACTACTCCTCTCATGTGTTCTGCTTCACTTCCTGAATACAATATGGTGACACCTTCACTTGATAATCTACCCTGCCCAGTCCATCTAGATTCACTAACTCCCAATGCTTGTAACTGATACTTCCTCATTTCATTTATCACTTGGGCTACTTTTCCTGTTTCGTACATAGTTCGTACATTCAATGTACCAAACATGGTGTGATGTTTGGCGGAAAAGACCTGGGTGGTCGGAGCATGAACTTCCTCTCTGCTTTCATCCAAGCTCGTCATAGGTACATCATCAAGAGGGATAACAGAAGTCGTCATCTGTAATCCACCTATTGCTGTCCCAGGTCTTGCTCTACGCCATTGCTGTTTACCGAAATGGCTTCTTCTCGCTGTTTCTGTAGTATCCAATCTTTTTTACAGGGTAGGGTTACTAGCCCTACGCCCAACCCTCCTCCTTTTTCAACTTGGCTTGGGACAGGCTTCAACGGAGTTAAACTAAATAGAACTCACAAATTAACGAAGAATAGTAATATTTACAAAGTCAAAAGCTAGTTTTTTAGTCTTATGTCTCGGTATTTCTAGTGAGATATCTGGCATTGTTTTTCGTTGACTAGTTTGTTGATGTCAGGTCTGGTCGAAGAATGCGAAATCCTTAATTGGCTTTTAAAATTAGGTTCTGAGACCTGTACCTTGTATTTTGTCTTAACGTGCTTCATTTTGGAAAAAAATTGTTCGCAGCGGTAAGTGCTCCCGAAGTAGCTCACACACCTTGTTGCCAATTCTTTTATGTTGGTCAAACCCTCTTCCTTTGCTACATACGGCTGATAAAATCGGGGCAGGTTGACTTCTGAATGAGCATTTTTTAGTTCAAAATTGCTTTGCATGTCAAGAAGTTCGAGTTGAAATTTACTTGAATAATCGTTTATGTTTACTTTGAATTGATCAGTAAATAATTGAAATTGGTTTTCGTTTATCCTAAAATCCTGAAATCAGGATTCGAATTCTGTTGATAACACCTTTATGTAGTGTGCGTATTTTTCAAATTTCACTTGGGAAATTTTCGCTCTCGATGTTAAAAGTTCAAAATGAGACGTGTCCTCTGTACTGAGCTGTTCCAAAAATAACTTCAGTTTTCTTTCAAAGACCAAACCTGCTGAAACATTTTGTTACATAGCTGATCTTTGCCTTGAAGCTTGATATTAAGGTCAGAGAGATGACATGTCAAATCTGTTAAAAATGCAAGGTCATTTAGCCAGTTATCGTCGCTGAAAAACGAAATGTCCTGCTCTTTTCTATCCATGAACTCGTATATTTGTTTTCTTAACAGCCAAAATCGTTTCAACGTAGCTGATCGACTTAGCCAACGAACATTAGAAAAGAAAACAACACCCCCAAATTCAATTTCCAAGTCATTCAATATTTCCCTAAATTGGCGGTGGTTGAGAGCATTAGATCGAATGAAATTTACAGCTCTAACAACAGGTGGTTGACCAGCACATTGCATGCATCTACGTTCTTTTCTTCCAAAAAGACGTTTATGAAACCTTCATGCTTACCAACCATCGAAGGTGCCCCATCAGTGGTTATTCCACATAGTTTTGTCTTGTCGAGTTAGTATTTATCAAAGGGAGTTATCACCTTAACTGCAACATCTCTTCCAGTTGTTGTCCCTTTTAAATGACACATGTCAAGGAGTTCCTCTGTCACCTCGAATTCGTTTGTAACAACTCGAACAAATACAGCGAGTTGTTCTCTGTCTGTAATATCTATGCTTTCATCCAGTGCAATACTAAAAGGAGTGCACTGTCCGACTAGCTCTTCCAATTGGTTTTCAACATTCTCGTTCATTTCTTCTATTTTTCCTTGTGACAGTGCGTCGACAGAGGCTGATGCTTTCGATATCCTTTTTCTTTTCTGGGCAAACTTCATCGACAAATATTGTCAAGTAGTCCTTTACGAACTCTCCGGCACCGAATGACAACTTTTGATGCAACCAGTTCTCCAATCTTAAAAATTACTTTAATTGATGCCTCTATCTTTTTTGGCCGTAGCAAAAAAGCTTTGCTGGGTTTCGATGGATCTTTTGATGCTTAGATACTTCTCCTTTCTTATCTGGTCTTTTATAAATGTCCAACTGTGTTGCATGTTTCGTCTGATAATGTCTTTTTACGTTGTACTCTTTTATAACGGCAATGGTTTCACTGCATATCAAACATAGAACATTGTTGTTTCTTTCTACTGCAAAATAATCTGTCCCCCAGCTTTCCTTGAGCACACGACACGCAGTGTAAATTTTACGCTTTTGGGCATTCTTTCCTCTTATAATCTTTCAAACAACACTTGAATAAAAAATGAACTCCCGAACAAAATAGAACCACGAGATTATCTTTCTTTGCAAAAATTGCGAGATAAAGTCACAGAATAGAACTCTGATGAAGTTTAATTCCGTGAAAACGATTTTTTGTGCTTTCTAGAAAGGAAATACAGAAATATCCACCAATCAAAGTAACAGACTAAGACCCCGTTTACATGACACCAGTGCGATGCATATCACATTGCCAAAAACAATTTTGTTCGCGAGCTTCTTGAAATATAGGGAGAAACAAAGAGAAAAAACAAGACGGATTATGTAAATTAAGCTCGCTGTCAGTATTGCTGTCCATGCAGCGAAAGTGGAGTGAAACCACACCGGTGTGCCCGTTTACACCCAGTTAAAACTACACCGGTGAAAAATCGCACCGATGTGGCTCGTAGTTATCCAAGTGAAAAAGTTTTTCCTGAATCTCAAGTTTGACAAAGTTATATGTTTCATTCAATACATTCAATATGTGCATATGGCATATATTTGCTAACAAAAAAATATAATTTTATGACCTTGCGGGCCATGAAAATTCTTCTCGCGGACCGTAGGTTTCCCACCCTTGTGATACATGAAAACACATTCATTTTTCAATTATAATTTTCTTACTCCTGACCTTGATCGAGGGGACTAACAATATCCGAGAATATCAGCCAATGGACATTTTTTTTTCATACGTTTCACTTAGTCTCCAATCATGTTTGAAAATTTCCTTCACGTATAGTGATTCAGTGTCTCCAAATCGGACGTTAAGTAAGTAGTGATTTTGAGGCATCCTGTCGAAAAAGCATTGCTTCCTTTCACCCAGATCAAAATGAGAACCAAAGCAGAAAATTCAAATTACTCAAGCGATGATGTAACCTTAAATAAATAGCGTATACCCAGAACTATTTTGGCCTTCTCAATTTGTATCAATAGCAGTTTATTTTCGTTGCTATAGCTCGCTCCATTGGGGAACGGCCTTTATCAAACACAGGGCTTATTTTTCAGGCCCCCATTTCATCATGAAAAACCTTGTACTAATCCTGGGTTTCACACACATTTCATGTTTAATTTGTTCCTACTCATTAGGAACATACACATGCATTAAAATTTGTTGGGCAAAATGTAAAGGTAGAAATTCCAACCTATCCTGCAAATACAAAGAACCCTTCTTCCCACATTACCGACTTTTTTTACAGTAAATTGGGGGCTACTTAAATGTAAATATTTCAAAGCCACTACTTACAGCGTGTAAATTCAGCACATATGCAAGATAATGTTAGAGTTGTGTTGCCACATATGTGCCAGTGAACACACACACACCCAATTTATAGTGTATGGTATCCAGGTTTTCAAACTAGTTTCCTGCTATTTTCAAAAGCCATATAAGGAAATTATTTTTTGTTGCTGCTATTACATGCATAATTATCCCCATTTTGACAATGGCCTCCAGGTGCATGCATGTTGGGCCTATAATAAAGACCGCCCTCTTCTTAACTCGTGAAAGAAACAAAAAACTCTCATTTCCACTAAAAGGAAATTGTCATCGTTATATGCGGTGCCGTTTTGCCGCTCACTCGGTAGCTGTGTAATCCCTCTTCCACTCAGTGGTACTCTTAAGTGAAATATTTTCACCTCCAAGACATGGTTTTTCCTACCTTTTGTCAATTGAAACAATTTTGGTTACTTCGTATCATTTTGTCCTTGGAGTTTCAGGCTTTTAACTACCTCAAATTACACGGATTGCACGCCACCAATCGTAGGAAAATAGCTCAAAACAATGCCCCATGATTTTCGTCGTTACCAGGTTTCACGTTACCGTGTTTAGTGGTCAAGCGCAATAACGACTTGCCACACTACAAACTTAAACTCAACTTGGTCTCACTGTCAAGAAAAGTGATCCTGTACGAATTAAGCTGATGAAGTAGACCTCACAGTTTCATCTTTTTCGTATTATGAACGGAAGCACTGATGCACTCAACCATCTCTCAAACTTTCACTTGTTGGCTGAATATATACCGTAAACGTTCAAATAAGCGCCCGGAGTCTATTTAATTTTTATGCTTTTCAGTGTGGCGCTTATTCAAATGATTACGGTAGTGGACGGTGAATTGAAGAAGTTTCTTGATAAGAAAAACAAAAATGAATAAAAAATGTTAAAGAAAAAATATTATTCTTTCTTTTCCAAGTGTTCCCTTCTCCGTGAAAGGTATTGAATTTTTTAATCGATTTTCTCCGTGAATTCCGAAAATTCGAATAAACGCCCTCCCCCTAGAACAAAGGGGCGCTTATTTGAGACGGGCACTTAATCAAACGATTACGGTAACCATCTAACACATTCTACGAATCGCATGGTTACTGTATATCAAGTACAACAGTGGCTCACGAGGAATGGAAAATACCTCGTGCATTGTAAAGAAAAAACGGGACAGAAGTCACAAGTCAAGAAAAAACCCGAAGGATATATCAACGGTCATATTCTGGACGAAGTCTCACCTTACAGATTCTCGAGAAAAGACAAGTCTCGTATACTTGAACGTCTGCCACAAAGAACTTAGTAGGCCACCTACACAAAATGATACTTAGTTTATCAATACACTGGAATAATTTTAACTAAATTTTGTTAATTGATTAACAGTAGGAGTCCTAAAACTATAGTACACGTGGCGAAGTCCCTGTACTGTCTGTATGGACACAAAACGTCTACGTACATGAAATAATACAGTACTTCCAGTGAACAAAACTTCACATTGAGAAAGCAAGGCACTAATAGCAAGTCACAATACAAGATCATTTGTATACACACCTTGAAAAAAAANACAAGTCTCGTATACTTGAACGTCTGCCACAAAGAACTTAGTAGGCCACCTACACAAAATGATACTTAGTTTATCAATACACTTTGGAATAATTTTAACTAAATTTTGTTAATTGATTAACAGTAGGAGTCCTAAAACTATAGTACACGTGGCGAAGTCCCTGTACTGTCTGTATGGACACAAAACGTCTACGTACATGAAATAATACAGTACTTCCAGTGAACAAAACTTCACATTGAGAAAGCAAGGCACTAATAGCAAGTCACAATACAAGATCATTTGTATACACACCTTGAAAACGGTAATGATCAGTCAAACTTGTCCTACAAAAAACCAGAACATAGGAGGAAGCATTCATAAAGAGATGCAAATCTATTACCTATGTCTTGGAACAAAGGTGCAAAAAAAAAAGTTAGTTCCAAAAACGACAACCAAGGCAAGTATCGACTTTATGCAATTGTTTTAATACTGTCAAAATGCTTTTTTATTAAAAACTGCAAGCTGTTGTCGGCGATCATTTAGCCTCAGTCCCAACTAAAGCTGACAACTGTCGAGAACAAAACATACAACTGGGAACAACAAAATCAACAAGAATTCTGTAGCACATAACGAAGTGAGGACGTCGATAAATGCAAGCTTATCTGGCACCATCGAATGTAATAAACAATGTGTTGAAGGTGCCTGGTCATACCTAGTTTTAATCTATGGCAACAGTCAGGTCATGGCATACTCGATATAACCGACCTTAACTACTACGAAACACTTAAGACACTGGGGTACATTTCTTGTTTCCCAGTTGGCATGTAGTCAAATCAAAACAGAATTCCAACTTATTTAAACCTTTATTTAACTTCTGTACAATGATGCATTGCACACTGACAAGACCAAAAAGCTTGATTTTAACACGTATCTTCACCTGCTCCAAACAGCCACATGAACCCAAACGTCGATGCCATTCATATTTTGCCAATAATAAGTTAGAATAGGTACAATTTTTCCATATCACGATAAAACTGAAAAACACTTACAAATACAAGATATACATGCATGGTTAAAACAGTCAATTTCTGGAGGTTTGAAATGTCAATGTAAAAGTTGCTTTAACAGACCACAGGTACAAAAAGTGGATTGCCCTGGGATTCAGTAGAAAACTGAAACGTCAAATAGCTTTAAGAGCACACACAACAACTGCAACCGGCTGCAATAGCCAAAAATGGTACGTGTCATTACAATAGCTTTGCACAGCCTTACTTCGCAGATCTTGAATAAAACTGGGCGATAATGGCAATTCGACGCGTGGTCCCAGTTCTCAAGCATCGTACCTTTATGAGACTGTAGAGGTTATCGGAAATTGGGTGTACATTTAATACATGTCGAGACATCACAAACTACAATACATCAACGTCACAAAAATTGTGTTAAAAAAATGTGTTCCTTCGGTTAAACCAAAGCTCCTCTGCACAGCGAACCATCACATCCAACCAACTGGCCATTTTCTTTGCAGCTGGAAGCAACAAACTGCGCGGCAGAAAGCACCATCCGAGTGCAAATCTTCTTTACCATTCGCAACACTTCCATTGGTGCTTCCAGCCAGTTTTTCTCTGGCCATTTGCTGGAAAGAGTGACGACTACCCGAACTGATCCGGAGAGCGGGGGGCACCAAGGCGCGTGCCTCCTCGCACAATGCCACCGTAGTCCGGTCTGGCTCAATACTGCGAGTTATACATCGGTTGTGAAAATTCTGGCTGAGAGTACGGCTGATACCCGCCAGTGTCACCCTGGTATGTTGAATCTTGGGACAAAACTTGATCTGCTTGTGACTTAAGTTGGAAGTCGTCGGCCAAATAACTGTCCTGTTGCAGAAAAACGAGAAATGAAGATTACATTGTTACTTTATTGCATTTATTTCTACACGTTTTTTGGTACGTAAAACAAGACAGCCTTTTCTTTAAGGCGATAATGTAGTAAATCTGAGAAAGCTTATTGAATTTCTATACAGGATGAACACAATCAACATTAACACACACACAACACACACACACACACACACACACACACACACACATATATATATATATATATATATATATATATATATATATATATATATATTAGCAAGTATTCTGACCGCCAATCTACGTACCTGCGATAACTCCGTCTGTGACAATGGTTGTGATAAAGGATGCATGGGCTGACTCATACCACCTTGTGTTAGTGGACCCTGAGAAAGATTTCCTTGGGAAAGAGGCCCTTGTGACAGGTCCTGTTTAAAAGAAAAGAATATGTTAGTCTTAAATATATCTCTTTAAAAGCTTGGACTCACCTATGTTATTTATCATCTACTCCTTACATTTTTTGGGTAGAAGGAAAAATGAAAAAAGGATGAAGAAAAGTGAAACGAAATATAATAAATCATGTCATGAGTCGTAAGCCTTTTCTGAGCTACGTTTCGAGAGAATCATTCGGACCACGAAACATTAATCATCAAAAAGCCTTACGTCAAAATCAGTGTATATCGTAACACATTACCTGGCTAGCTCTTGTATTTGGCATGTAAGAGTTCTGCTGTTGTTGTTGATTCTGCTTTTGTCCAAGACGCGGGCCTTGCTTCGTACGATGTTGCTGGTGTTGTTGGTGATGGCGATTCATATTGATTGCCTTGGTAAACAAATTAAAACCATAATGAAACCCCATAAAACAAATGCCTTGCAATTAATGTAGTGGCTTAATTATATGAACTGTTTTTTCAGCAAAACACAAACAAAACAAAATAAAACAAAACCACTAGCCTCTTTTCTTGTAAAATTGTAAGTAAAATTAAGGGATTCACAACACAACGTGTGTAAAAGCCCAGTTTAATAAACACTGCATTTCTGCACATATCTCCATGGCCCTTATTTGGAGGCTGCGATATCTATTCAAATTTCTTAAAGTAATTCATTACAGCTACAGAGAAAGAAACTTGGGGAAAAAAATTTCATGTAGAAATTCGTGAAAAACCAAAAATTTAAGTGCTTTTCCTCCCTTTCCTCCCCGGCCATACCTCTAAAACTGGCGGGGTTTTTTTTCAACAAAATGGAACGGAGTGTTTACTTGTAGGGGTGTCCATTCTATTTAAATATGGTGTGTACACCGAACACTTTGCGGGGCTTGCGTGTCAACAAGAATATTTTTGGGCTTCATAAATATTAGTGAGACCTCATGAATAAAATTCAGTGGAATTGTGGTTTTCCACATACAGTAATCTGGTAAAAATTCACTGTTGTTCGTAACACCATCAGTGAAATATTACTATCTTGAATTTCACATATCTCGACCGGCAAGACCTATTAACAGTAAAGTACCAACAGTTGTTAATGGTTCGTCTGAAAAATAAACTTCTCCGTACATTTTTGCTTCGATCATTTAGTAAAAGAAACAACAAAAAATCCCAAAAAAACTTGGGTTAAGTGGACATTTGGTTTCGAAAATCAGATTATTTCATTTTCGTTTTCAAAATCACCCATTTCATACCTGGTTGTACTGGTAAGCATGAGGTGGCACTGGTGGCATAAACATTCCAACGGGAATTGGAATATTTGCTGTAAATGCATTCCTTGCTTGATCCGGGCCGGGAGGAAAAAAGCTCATTCGATCATGTGTTCGATAAAAGGACTCCATAACTGGATCCACTGGCCTTACTGGTCTGTTTGTGTACATTCCTGGAGCAATTAGTGCTTCGCGTGCATCAAACATTGTGTTGGTCATAAAACGTCCACCCTGGTAATTCAGAAAATAAACCTCAGTAAAGTTAGGTAAAAATGAAAAACGTTAAACCAAAGGCTTATTACTATACTTTAGCTCGACTGAAAAGGCTTTTGTCTTTTGTCACAATAAAAAACGACACATCATCATCAAGAACGGATAGTTCGATTTCGAGTAGTTGTGGCCCTTTCCACCAGTCTCAAAATGTCCCGATCTTCAGCAATCCTTGCCACTTTAAGCATAGTAGACATGCATAGGCCGTTGATGTGGTCACTGAGCCCAGTTTTTGGTGTGTCTATCCCTCTTTTGCCAACAGTCGTGACAAAAGCAACATTTTCCAGGGTGTTATGCCTCAGTACATGTTCGATAAAGAAGTGACGTGCGTATATTGAGTTCAGCAATTGATTTTCAGTTGCATCTTTTGTACATCATCCTCATTTGTTTTCTCCTCCGTCTAACTGGTTCTAAAAAATCGGCGGTAGCACCCAAAGCTTAAAGCTTTCCAAACACTTTCTCTCCGATGACTTGAGAATGAAGCATTCTTATCCATGTGTTGCTTTTGAGAACACAAGAAAATTAAGCAGCCTCTTTCTTGTTTTGAGCAAGATGTTAATCTCTTTCTAGGTGTTAGTGAGAGCAATGGTTGCATTTTTCGCGATCCCAATACTTCTTCTGATTTCTTTGCCATTGCCATTGTTGTCTGTGAATAGTGACCCAAGGTGGGTGATTTCATATACGCCCGCAAAAAGCCTCCTTACTTAACCATAAGAAATGCTTAGCAACCTAGTAAAAAATTGATGTCAGCCGTTCCAAAACTAGTCATTCCCTGCCCAAATAGAGCTGCGCTGTTGAAGTTTATCAAGTTGACCTGTTCGGTAAGAGACTGGTAGTCGCTAATTTACGCATATAATATCGAAACGAATAACGAGTTAAATAGCTATTTTAGAAGTATTCCTGCCCTTAAACATGTGTAGTAAACAAAATTTGAAAATCGACACTAAACTCGAATACGGGTTTCTGATGAACACAATCAGTTCATAAATTCTCTGATATCGGACAAAAACAATACATTTTTAAATCAGACAAAGGACCAAAAAGATCAAAGTATGCTGGGTATGCAAAACGCGCTATTGCCCGTTATGTATACCCAACATACCATCCTCCTTACTAGACTCGAGCAAGGAGCTATTGCGTGAGGAAGCAGTAAACTAATGGTAGTTCTTAACATTTTTTCTATAATTCCTCCACGCCCAAACATCTACTCGAAAGGTTTTTTCTTGGCTTCTGTGTCTGCAGTTTGTAGACAACGCTGGTGGCCACCTCCTCCCCCCAGCCTGTTGAATCATATAACTATAAATTTTTAATGAAACTTCTACTCATTTGGCCGTCCACTTTCTACTTGCGGTCGCTTCACGTAGGCCTAAGAGCGAGAAAATCTGGGTAGTACACTTTGTCTACGGATAGCCGTCGGTTGGAGCACCAAGAAAGCACTTGTTATCCTTTTTCAACAACTTCATGTCGCTACGGCTGGTTGTCACCGAGTACAAGACGACTTTTTGTACAATCCCTTGCCCATTTTTGACAAGTAACCTTATCGATTATTCACAGATAACCTACATGTTTCCAGCCAAGTCTTAAGACCCATTGAAATGGATTTATTTCTATTTTCACTATACCAGATCTAATTAAAAATTTTACACCAACTGTCTAGGCTCTAATCAGAACCTTACGGCCAGAGCTGGTCAATCGAATAAACGGGCAACGATGGGCAAACTATTGCATGACTAACAATCATCATGCCTCCCATTCATTAACAAAAGCTCTAACTACAAAGTATGTCCCAGCTTTATTTTCAAAGTACTTAAATGGCTATACAACTGTGTTAGAATTACTGCTTGATTTTTGGGTTTGTAACAAATACTTCTCAAGCAAAAAATTTATAACTAACCAGATGATCAGGGAAGGAACCATTAAATTCATCCTGGAAGTAACTTACCGGGTTAGTCTTATTAATCAGTTTTCTTGGCTTGCTGAACTGTATAATACTCTCCTTTAAATTGTTCAAAGGCCCTAAATAATGACGGAAGAAATTTTACATTATTTTCCAAACAAAATTTATTTAATATTCAGTAATCAAAGTTCCACGTTGACAAAGAGAAAGACAAGCGGGAAATGAAAAAACGAGGTAAAAATGCACCACATCTGTTAAATATGCATATCTTCACAAAAAGTACCCTTACCTTCAACCAGACATTTTTTGTCTTTATAGTCATTTAACAGGTGGTTCCAAAGTGGTTGCTGGTAAAAGAGAATATACAGTGTTAGTGGCTAGAGAACAGTGACTAAATTACTTTAAAACAACGTAACAAAGTTAAGCGAATAACTGCACCAAAATGCCAATATACAACAGTTAACCAACAAAATAAATAATAGCTTTCTGGACAGAACTGATGTATCTAAAGAAGCACGGGTGACTGTTTACAACTCATATGGCCTACTTCGTCGATAGCCCACTTGTAAGCTGGGCCAATAAAAGCGAAACAAACATTAAAAGCACCTCGAAAAGGTCAAAGCACAATATCTCTATCTGATTACAGTGTCACATACTATTCCTTAATTACAGAATTTTTTTAATTCAAAATTGCAAACTGCCGATTTTCAAGCTTCCGGTCCAAATAACATTCAGTCACCATTCAATTTCCATTATTATGTTCAGAAAAAACAATGTATTTTCGTTTTAACAATGTAACAGTGTAACAAAATAACAAGGTAAAAGGGTAAAATCTTGTTTTACGATAAGACAGCCTTGTAGCAGACATCTATCGGGATAACTTGAAAACCGTTGTCCAGTAGATGAATCCTACAAGCAAAGGGCAATCGGTTTTTTTCTATTCAACGTACCTAAACCAATGCCTATCAAATACTTTGTTTAGTGTTCTTGCATTAAATATCTGCACGGTAACTACCTTTTTCGTGGCTTTGTGTCAGCCTCTGTCTTAACTGGCAAAGACCATTCTAACCACAAGGCCAATGCTCTTTTGTCTACTAATGCAAGCCAGGTTCTAAAAATGACATAATTTCATCCACCCTATTATTTGATTTTCCTCAAAATGAACACGTTAAACTTACCCTTGACAGAACCTTCGGGTTTCCAATAATTATAAGGCCATACCTTAAGGTGGAAAAGCAGAAGACTGTAAGTGACTACGTAAACTCATACTAGCATGTACTGGCCCAAAAAAACTTCGTGTGAACGCGCTTAATGCATAAAAAAATACAGCTCTTTGTAAATCCCAATCTAAAGGTGTCTGGAATATACCAGTAAACTATTAAACAAAAAATTGGTATAAAAATATCAGTAAAAACGCTAAATTATCAAAGAAACACTGTAAACCTAATTTTAGTTACAACCACTGTCTACTTTTCAGTAACGAGCGGAGAGGAAATCTAATTGGCCCCCTAACAAGATGACTATACTTAATTTGTTTTTTAAAAAACCCAAATAAACAAGAGGCAAAAAAATGTGGGAGAGCAGGTTGTAACAATCAAAATGCATCCTAATTCAATAATAATGCACACGCAAGATCTTCACGCGCTGATTTATTGCTGGTCTGAAAACTAAGTACAATGTAACAATAGGCGATATCACCTTCAATGATAGCAACATGATAAATGTTATGCAGTTGGCCGACTTACTTTGACCTTGTCAAAGCTACATTAAGCCTCCTTGGGTCATTCAAAAAACCAATGCCCTGCAGGTAAAGAATATGGATACCAATTCAAACAAATTAAATTAATTTTTCAAAATTTAAAACGCGATTCGTCTGTGGTCACAAAAAAACAATGTTTCGTTTCTCAATAGTTTCCAGTATTCTCGTGAGTACAAAGGTGTAAAATCATCATTATTATTATTATCATTATCACTGTTGTGTGGCTCAGCACCCAGCAACATGCCAGGTAAGTTAAATGCAGACACATGTACTGTAGCCACAAGAGCGAGATAAAATAGATAACCAAAATGAAATGGTAGCATTACTTCAACATTACAAGTGCCGCCCCACAACCAATGAGACAAGCGTTTGTTGTTAATATTTACACAGCATTTGTCTTCAGTAAAAGTAAAGTACAGTTGTCGATCAAATTGCTGTAAAAACATAAATTAAATCAAAATCAAGAAATTTGTTTAAAAATCCTAAAACGTATTTATATGTATACTAAAAACTCATTAACCAAGGATATGAACTCTAAAGGAAGTAGAAATAGGTATGCGACATGTCCAGAAACACAAAGCTAAAGTCAAAAATTAGAGTAAGGAGTAAAAACAAAAGGGGAGAGCTAAATCTGGAAACACAACTTTCCTGATAGGTTATAAAGTAAAAGGCACAAGTAGATACCAGAATCTAAAAAATCCTTTATCAGTAAGCTATAAACAAACCCTTTTCTTCTATTCTTATTTTATCACTTTTAGCAACTGCACGTTTTTTTCGTTCTGCTCTTGCACTGCATTGGTGGTTGAAGATGGTAAAACATCTGAAGCTAATATCAATTACATTTGTTTGGATTAATTTGTACACCTCAAAGATAACTCGTTCTGCAGTGTGCTCTGCAACTTTTGGCCATTCTTTGGTTTTGGCATCCTTCCCGTATACAACTTAATGTGCGCAACTGTGACAAATTTCATATATTTTACATACAACAGTTTAAGTCAGAAACTTCGTTTTCGTTAATCAGTGGTCAAGGTTGTATTATCCATGTGTAAATTTTCACAGCGACATAAGTATATATTTCTATTCGGATGCATGACGGTATTTTAACCCTAAATAGTGCTTTCTTGTGGACTTGGTCAGCATAAGTGAAAATTCCTGTCAAGAGCAGTTTGAAGGTATTTATAGTTGTCAAAATTACCTATTAGAATACTATTACCTGTAAGTCTGAAATGGTTGACTTATCCAACTTCTGGTCAGTGCCAAAAGGGCAGTTTCGGTTTTTTCATATCTCAGGTTAATAATAAGGCCGTTCTCGTGAAACCAGGTTTAGACATCATCGAATTCGGAGCTTAGAATGTCACTTATACGGTCAATAATTTTGTCATAAAAGGCCATCATCATAGCGTGATAGTAGAGTGGATTTCAGCCTTTTCTATTGTAAACACAATATCGGTGATGTGTAGAAAAAAGAGTAGGGGTCCTAAATGCGAAACTTGAGAAAACCCTATCGAAAAGATTTCTTTCTCGGATTGTTGATCAGCGAACTGACCAAGCCGTTGTTTTCCAAGTAGGTAGTCGGTTATCCATTTCAAACAAATTCCAAAAGAAACTACCGTCAAAATCCTTATTTGGCCAACAAGATGAATAAAAGTTAATAAATCAATCCCAGCCGTGTTTTAGAAATTGATTTAGATACCCTGTGAATATTCTAGCACATCTGGAATGCAACAGTTGAGTGGTATCAATTTCATTTTTATTAAACGAATTTCAAAGCAATTCAAAACTGTTTTACCATGTCAATCCAGCAAAAACTCACACAAACACGGATCGGGCCAACCTTTCTATCGCGGGGCATTGAAATCTCCTGCTCCTGTACATTGCTGCTAGCATTAACAAACACTTTAATTTCGTTGTCTTTAAAAGCAATTTACGTAATGTCATTTTCGAAGACATTTGGAAAACCGTCTAAGCACAAAAGTTTTACTTACCTGATGTTCATTTGAACGCACACATGACATAATTATGTAATCCTTTTCTCTGCCTTGAAATGCGTCAACGCTGGCGACTTCAATTGCCTGGGAAAATGATTTAAAATGTCTCCATAGTCATTTAAGACTCCAGTGCAAACACTGAACGTGTACGTTCAACATAACCAATGCTACCTCAAGCTGACAACAGCTGAAGAACAGTTTGTTTATGAAATACTTTTAAATAAACAGTACCCCTTGTTTGAAAAGCTAATGGCGGGATTTGTTACACGCAGCAAACGACGACAACAATGACGACAACAATGACGACAACAACAACAATAATAATAACAACAACAAATTAATAACATCTTCAGGCGCCTCAGGCTCCCTTTATGAGGGCAAGAGCCGTTTTAAAGTTCTTAATTCTTTTGTATTTGAATAAAATGCAACAAGGTGGCTACTGTCAATAAACGGGATTACTGATTAAAGAAAAATGTAAAGTTAGGTGTTAAGAGCTATTAATTACATGGAACTTGGTCCTCAGACATCACACACCAGAATAAATTTTAGTGTTTCCTTTGAATTCAAAAGAGCAACAACAACAAAATAAGAAATCCTGTCCATCAGGCACATTTTGTAAATTGTTACAAAGCAACCACGCCAATTCCCAATCAACAGTCAACATTTACATTGAAAGCTTTAGGGTGGCTTACCTGATATAAAGTGGCATGAAGTGATCCACTAAACTGCATGTATGTCACTATATATGCCCTTTGGCCTTCATATGGTGTAATGATTCCAATCTGTTCTGGCTTAACACCTGCACGGAGAAATCGCGTAGCAATTTTCTCAACAGCGGCTGCCTCCGTCCTAAAAAGACCAATAGTAAAATACTATATTCTGCTAAAGCAGGACATTCACCATCCCCCCCCCCCCACCACCACCACCCAAAAAAACAACAAAAAACAAGTGCGCGGAAAAGGCCAGAAAATATTGGTGCAAGAACGTAAAGAACGCCTTATGATTTAATTATTCTCAGAGACAACAGACGGTTTTTCGAAGGTCCACATTACTATGTATTCGTGAATAATTATTAAGCCGCGATTCACTCCAACTGGCTCGTCACAGTGGGGAAGGGTGCTATGGCTCGAACGAGTTTTTACTTCCTTCCCTAAACAAAGTAACCTTTACAATCCAATGACGGGTTACCATTCCTTCCACGATGGTGATGGCAATCTAACACTTCAAATTTTAAAAAAGCAGAACCTGTTCAATACCTGCGGCAGTCACCAAATTAACTCAACTCGATTCATCAATTCGCGTGAGAAATTGGGCCACTAGTAAATCAAAACGTGTTTGGGTTGGAAGTGAAGCGCTTTACTGGGCGCTTGCTCAGTAAAGCGACATTTGCACAGAAAACATGACCTTAAGACGAAAGCAAATGTACAGAAACAAGTAATGTTTTCAAGCTCTTAATGTCAACTTTTTCACCAGAACTTTTTTATCAGACAATTTTCATTAAAAAAACCCAACAAACTCTAAGCCACAAGCCTTGCAGCCTCACACAAAAAACAATGACTTACTTAAGCGTTTAATATTTTTTGCTGACCATCACCATAGATTAAAACATAATGATCAACTGATAAAAAATATGCATTGTCAACTTGGATTAATGGGCACGGCTTAAGAGCATGGGTGTCTGTTAGTATCATCTACCTGTTCAAGTAAGATGTTCCAGATGACGAAATTTCTTCTTGTCCGGTTGTCGCATAGAAAAACATTGGTTTGTCTGCAAGTGGCCATGGAAAATCTACTCCTTTTTGTGATCTCTCAGCTACAAAAGAAAAGAAATTAAAACAAAAACTTTTGAAGTGTGGCTCCAGAACATCAAAATGAATGAATGAATGAATATATATATATATATATATCCGCCAATTACCAAGATAAGCCCTTTCTTGCAGCTTCGGAATACTGATTTAAAAGGCATCGATACTCCAATTGATATACAAGAAAACTTTTGTTCTTCCTAAATTGGCGTAAAATAGTCTTATTTAGACCTTATCAGCTGTCAGAAGGTTTTTACTAAAGAAGAAAATTAATTTACGATTTTCAATTACAGTTTTAGCACTTACCAACAGTTACTCCATTCTGCAATGTTCCATCGTAGAATAAGTTTGACGGAAATTCGCTTAACGATGGATGCATACGGTATTGCACTTGAAGCCTAATTGGTCTAATTCCCAGCACGACAAGGCGCTCGAACAGGGACTGTGACAGTCCCGCACTAAAATAAAAGGAATTGGAAAGCGATTGAAACAACCAGTTGTGACCGGCGACACAGTCATCACAATTAGGGATCCATGCACTCCAGCGAAAGCTTGTTACTTGACTAATCTTACCTTCTGAACAACGAATTCTGCACATTAATAACACGCCATCTCGCCCACTGACAACCTGCGTATTCCCGTCCTGTTTGGGCGTTTTATTTTCTATACAGTATCTACTAACAGCTTTTCTGAGAAAACAGGTTTTTACAAGAACGACTTTTACTATCCAAGTTCGTGACGCACACGAACATCTTTATATAGAGGTGGAAGACATGGCATTATAACCAATTAAGAAGACAAAAAAGGTACGCCTTTGTCAATGAAACAGAAAAAAACACAAAACAATCCTTCCCTAATAACTCTTACCAATTCATTTACAACTAGGCACGATATATACCCAGCCAAAAAAGTGGCTATCAACGTGTTAAAAATGTAATCAAAGCAGTCGTAGGGCATTCAAGTGTCTCGTCTTGAATTCTGACTCATGCTCCTTTAAGCCTAGTGGCTTGTATATACGGTAAAAATCAATAAATAACATACAATCCAAAAATTAGTATCTGAAAACGAACCATCGTAGCTGTACCCACAGTATTAAACAAAACATTCTATAGCCAAACAATAATTAGAGGATCAAAGTACACAACAGTTTATCGGGCACGAAAGTCAAATACTTCAAGTAACTTATTACCTTGCTGCTTTCTTGCACATGACAACTGGTCCCAACTGACAGTGATCACCGACTAATATCAGCTGGTAACAAAAATAAAAAAAACAATTTTCAAGCATGCAAATTAACAAGCAGCGAAGTTATCAGGGGATTAAACAAAAATACTATTTTGTCTAATGGTAATCGGTGACAAGTGAAAACTGGTTTCCAGTCAAATTTCTACAAACTGGAAGTCATTTTTATCTTCACGGATTGAAATAACCATTGTACTGGTGGTAAGATTTGCCTTTGTGTTGTGTTAACGGCAGAGACCAGTATGATTGTGGGTCTACCTATTCCCACTGGAGCCTGTCTGTCTCTTTTCCTCTCTCTCACGCACGAGTATAAGGCAGGGTTTTGTACCAAATCACTAAAATCACAAGGTCACCTTCAACTGGGATGCCTTAAAATGGGAGGCTAGGGAGCAAATTGTCCATTGCTATCAACCAAAAAATGTGGTACCATTTCCCAGGGATAGCATGAGAGATTCTACCACAAACTACAAATTACACCTTTTCAGTAAAATTTTGGTTTTTAACAGGTTCTATGAAAATTAAGAGCTATCTCATAAAACGGAGAAAATTACGCCGGTGTCAACTAGTTTAATAAAAAAATATATTTTAGTTTCGAATGTTTCCGTCATAATAAAGTACAAGCTATTGACAAAGCATTGTGAAAATTGAGGAATTAATTACGAATTATTTGTGTTACCTTGGCGTGTACTGCTCTGTGCCAACGATGCTGTCTTGTTTCTCCGGTATGCTGAAAACCCCCTGGGATACTACACCATTTCCCCTCCCATAAAATAAATGGAACATACCTCTCTAGGTTGAAATGTAGAAAAACTCGACTCACTCGACCTTATCGCGAAAGGGGGAAATGGTGCCGTAAGACTAGGATTTGGGTGAATCCCTAAGCAGCAGGAAGGAACGTTGATCAAAACAAGTAGAAATCATAAAATCACTCCCACTATTGTCGAAGAAGCTGAAAAATCGCCAAAGTATCAGATGGGTCAGCAAGGCCGACTACAGCACTGTCCAACCCCAACCTTACAGGGTAAAATGTGCATGAACTAAAAGTACCAATTTTCATCAAATGACCCGAAAAAGCCCATTATCTTACGAGACTTCCTGTACACTGTCTACTTTGGATTCCTTATCTGCACCAGAGAAACGTTTTTCGCCAATCTTACCTACCTGAGTGTGTTTCCAATTAATCTCCGTATCATTTAAAAACTTTTTATGATGAATAACATTTTCAAAGTCAATGCAAAAACATATTTGAAATCGAAAATTAACGCACTGGAAAAGAAGTACTGTGGTATTTTTAAATGAACTAACCTGTTTTGTTCCTAGTACAACTGGCACCATACATTCTGGTTCTGTTGCTTGTGTCGACTCGTCAATAAGAACACATCGGAATCGAAATTTTGACAACCTTGGGTCACCAGCTCCAATACACGTAGTACAAATCACGTCTGCGTTCTACGATCAACAAAATACCAAAAATAACAAAAAATACCACAAAAGAAAATACCAGAAAGCAATAACATAAGTAAGAAACAATGAAAGCAATGAACCCTGAGCAAAAATTACGACGTTAAATTACATTCAAAATGTAATCTGACATTTGGTTTACTTCCTATGCAACTGTCAATAACTTAAAATTATGAAATAAAACAGAAAATGCCAAATAAAGCCAGAGTATTCAAAATACTTGTCCAACCAAGGGCTTTAGGATTAGAGCGTAGTTGCATCACTGACCTCCCCTTCTCTATGATTACCAACCATGCTTTTATCTACACAAATAAAGCTAAATAAAAATCTCCCAGATACTTAACTAGTGTTATACCTGTAAAAGTTCCCGTTCTGCATTCCGCTTTAGCGATTTGTATCGCTTTTCGTCCGAAGATGATAATTCTCCTTGCTCATCCTTAAGCTGTTGTAATTTGGCAAGTTCTGGCATACTGTCCATATTACGTACTTGGTTGTGCAGGGCTAAAAATGCCACAGGTGAATCAATAGCCTCTCTGCTTTTGGCACAAAGTCTAACAACCTAAAACCATGATGAGAAATAGTATCCATTAGTGAAAAACAATGTTCACAGTTAAAGATACAACTCTGCACCATGTATAGTTATTCATTTACTATTTTATACAGCATTCTACTTGTCGACAAAACACAAAAAAAAAACCCGCCAAGCAATAAAAAGTAAAGAAAAAATATTAAGTGAAAAATATTTTGAATTCTTCATATCGACTAATCAAACGCACAAAATGAAGAGGCCAATCTGTGCACTTCTGCAATACAGTGCAGACAAACTATTTAGCCACTGGAAGTAAACTCGTAACATTTTATTCTCTGTTTAACACAATATTCAAACTAATACCAGTGATGAGCACAAAAAACCGATTTGTTAAACTAAAAAAATGTCTAAAACACATTATCTGATGTATATACTTGGCAGTACAAATAAAATGAGAAACAAACACAGAATACACGGAATATAACTTCTACTACCCTAAAACATTTTTCTTTAAAACCCTTGATACACTGACTGATCAAAATAATATCATATAGTGTCTTGTATTATTTCTTCAAGGCTTTTGTACTCTGTTATAAAATTTTAGCATCTCCTGACATTCAAAAGTCATCAACAAGCACAATTTAAACAATCTGTTCTTTTATTCCTTAAAAGCACTTCAAAGCAAAAAAAAAAAAAAAAAAGCAGTCTGGGCTGATATCGTCCAAAACGTTTTCTTTATATACAATGGGCATCTTACCTTCTATATATACCCACTTGAATAGTATTTTGCTAAGGACTTGTGCCATACACAAGTGCTGCCAAAAAAGCTTTTAACAGAAATTTGTGTGATTCAGAAGTCCGATTAGCACAAATCAACAAAAATAATCAAATGCCAGAAAATACCTTGAGTCCTGTCTTGTGAATTTTTTCTGTCAGCTGGTCAACAGCTATGTTACTTGGTGCACAAACAAGTACTTGCCTGAAACATACAAAAGGGTTAGAGACGTCCACAGCAGGTTGATAGTTTACATCTTGCTATTATGAGTAAGAGTTACTATACAGAAGCATTTTAATACGGGCAAAAACTCTTGTCATCTCTTGAAATCAATGGCACTGGTTACGAAATAGTTCTTGCAGAATAATATTTTGAGCAATATCATTAATTAATTGATCTCCTGGCTAACCAAAAGTTCTTCTTTTATCCCAGACGTTCAGCAGCATTTCCTCTACGCCCCATGTTTCTTTTTATGCTAAGGGTCTGGCTTACTTTAGCTACTTATTGTCAATGACCTAATTTAAGTCACCAGTTCGACTGACATTTGGTTAATTATACATCAGGCCGATACGTGCCATTAGTAACATTTGTTAGGTCGATAGCAACTTTTTGTAAGGAGTAGATATAACATCTGCTCTCCGAATTCTAAATAGCGCATGATGACTTGTTTAAGAAAATTCAAAACAAAATGGTCTTGTCACGTTAACTTAACCAAAACTAAACTTTCGTTCAGGAAAAATATTACTCACACCAAAAATTTCATTGTTTTCTAGGGCTAAAGGCTTCTACTTTTAACTTCCTTCTCTTGTTCACCAAGAAACAATTTGTTTCAAGGTAGTTCATATATGTTTCAAAGGCCCCAATAAGCTTTGATTTTCTGCAGCAGTTAAGGTTGTCGTAGCATATTTCCTACCTATTTCATACTACTGAATGATAAATAAATTTACAAGGCTACAGGAAAATACAATAAAATAACAAAATATTCCATGAACGTTCTAATAGTATCTAGAAAATGCGTAGGCTGCAAACCTTAACAAATATAATAATCATAACATTTATTATTGACCAAAGTGCAGAGGACAATAGTTTTATGAGGTCTCAGATAGTGTCAGTTATCTTCAAAAACCTTAAAAAATGGCAACTTCTGCCAATGAAGCCAGGTTATTGAAAAATGTGTACCCAGCCAAGGGTTTTCGGATTAGCGCGTAAATGCATCATTGACCTCGCTAAAACCACAATGCAACAAAATCTAGTTGTTCAGTTGCTTACCCAAGTCCTTGTTTTGCTAAATGAAACACAATGGTGGCTGATGTTACTGTTTTCCCAGTTCCAGGAGGCCCCTAAAATGCGGTTTGAGAATACTTTATCTTTTTATTACAGTAAAGGTAGAACTGGATTTCTATATCCCTTTGTGCAATACAGTGCTTACATATCATTACACAACAATTTTTAACTCCTCTTCTTACTGCTAAGGTCTTTTATCGCTGCAACATGACAAAAATTAATAGTTTATTTCTGCCGTTAAATGTATAATAGTGCACAATGAAATACCACCAAGTTATACCACATAAATTGTTCACACAAATTCAAAAAATTTATGGGCACCTCCTTTAAAATTTCTAAAAATTGTCTCTGCAGGCATCGGACACGGAAACCATGGCTTATAACAGTACAGTGGCCTGAAATGCCTACTAAATTTCTTTAAGATACAAAGAGGATCTTATTTCCCTGTTACATATGTAAAAAATGGAAAACACACTTTACTACTGTGTCACGCAAGGCACCACTAAACGTCTGGTCGAAACAACAAAAAAGCCTGTGTAAGAAATCGCTTTTGATTATAACTTGATTACATGGGTTTTCCTTATCTTTTATTATCACCACCATAGTTATACGGACCAAACATGAACTTTGTAGTAAATATATTATCCATAGCTAATCTGCCAACTCTTCTGAATTCTGTCACGTGACTGGAACAACCTTTTTATTAGAACCGAAAAGGTGTTGCTTTTCTGCATATCTTAAACTGCGTAAATGAAAAATGGTAGAAGAAAAATCATACAGATACTCCCGAATCCCTTTTAACATTTTCTCACAAAAATCGGTACAAGTTTAACGCCAAAATCTTTTAGTAACAAATCCTACCTGAATTAAGCTGAGTGGTCTCTGAAGCACTGTTTTTACTGCGTACACCTGGGAATGATTAAGTTCTGGTAATCCAACTGCTGAAAATCTAAAAAAAATTATTTGTATTAAAAACATGAGGCAGCAAAAAAAAATAATTCAAAAAATAAAAAAATAAAAAATAGAAAATAAAAGATTGTAATACTTACCAAAAAAGTAACCTTGGCTAGTATCAACAGTTTAATCCAAAATAGTAAATTTTTAAAACTTCAATCCAACAAAAAGCTTTCAGTCTTGATGGGCACAAATATCAGACAAACAATACCATAAGCAAAAAAAAAAACAACAAAAGGAGCTACTGCACTTAAAAATAGATGCGATCTTAATCAAATTTTAACACAATAACCTTTTATCATCCAAAAATACATCTATTAGTAGCTATATTACGGTACAGAAAAAATTACAGGAGAATCAAAGATACAAAGGTATATATATATATATACCTCTTTGGAAGACTGCATTTCACCGTCTGTTCTTCAACATCGTGCCCTAGAAGCTTGTGATAGATGTATCCACTCACTGAAGTTTCATCAACTGCGAAGGTTTTCATGGCTGCCTGCATTCTGTGGAAATAACAAGCTTTTATTTTATTCATTGCGAGTGGATAAATTATTTCTTAACGAGTTTATTTCCATAACAAAGCAAGCTACAAACTTAGAAGTTGGAAAAATAAAACAAAATTAAAGTTGCAAGGCGTACAGCAATTTCTCAAAATGCCTGTACACCAGCATTTAATCAATTCCGGCAAACGCCATAATATCACTACATTTCAAAAACACCGGGGCTGAAAACTAAATCAATTCATTTTTATAATGAAAGGTGGATTGGAATTTTTTCACAGCCAGGTAAATGAAAATCAATGAGGTGTTAAAACCCATAATGTAACAAGATGTTGTAGTGTGGTTCTCTAATTAACTGGACGCTATCAAAGTGCTTTAAGCAACTTTGAAACTGTGGATACTGTTAGATAAAAATGCACCGGTATCATTAGTTTTTGTTAAAACGCCCCCCTTCCCTCCCTCCCTCCCTCAGCCAATCCCTACTGCAACATGATTAACTTATTTTTAACTCTTGCCAAAACGTTAGCAACAGCAACTGCTCCGTACATTAGCAAAATTAAACAAAAAAAGCATAATTTTACCTGTCAAAGGAGGTGGATTTCCATATGAAATCAACTGAAAAGTTGTGTGTGCAATCAACTGGTACATTGGCATTGCTTCGCAGTTCAAGGCCAACTTCTTCCCCATAATCTACTACAGTTAAGTCTCAAACATCACAGCTGAAAAAAAGCATACTTTTAAAAATCCTGGTTACAAATAGAAACAAAATGTTTATCTGTACAAAATTAAAAAGCCAAGCTACTTCGGAAGCCAGACTATTAAAATTATCAATTTGAAACCCTACAATAAAATGTTCAAAGTCAAGTATGACTGTGTGGCCACATGTCTCTTAATAATACCTTTCCCTAAAATACGATAATCAAACATAACAAAAAATGCACAACTTTACCCTCACCCTTCAGCAAATGGCTTGAAAAAGTTAAATTGAGAATTTAAAAATGATCTTAAAGTGTTTAACGTACGTTGCACCAAGGTATTTTCGAATAGGCAATAGCTATCATCACCATCTGCTCCACTGACTCTGGTATGGGTGCTAAGTCCTCAACCAGGGCAACTTGCCAACAGGAAGATCAGGCTCCTAACATGATCTTCTTACATACGTATTGTACTTATGTCTGTTGGTGAAACACATGGCGATGAAAGCCAAGGGTAATGTTTCGTATCCAGTTCATGAAAGTGGTATTTTCCATCTGGTTTGCTTTTCTTCCCGTTAGAGGTTTTTTTTGGTTAGATTATTGACAGACTTCCTAAGTCATTGCTACTTTCTAAAGGATACTGTTTGGAATCTTGACAACATGACCTTCTCCTGACCATGGTTTATGAAGATCGCCATTGTATCGTAGTCTTAATTCATCACCTTGCATCAGCCTCATCTCGCCATCTGATCTTGGAAAATTAAAGTAGGCTATTCTCTTCTTATTAAGGCCTATGTCCCATCTAACTACTATGTTCTCTTGTGTCTGAAAAAAAAGAAACAATCTGAGTGTGAATTCCACAATTTTTTTTATAAAACGTCAAGGGCTTAATAGTTGTTATACTGGTATAAGTGTCAATTGGAAAGTTATTATAAAAATGGAAAGTAGTTCCTTTTCCTTTTGTGCTATGGCACCTCGACACCCGTCGAGGTGCCATTGCACAAAAGGAAAAGACATAAGATGCAATTGATCTAAGGCACCCACTTTACAACCAATAAAATAAAAAGGCGTCTAAACAGGCGAGTTTCATGATCGTCTAGAATCCTTAAACATATCAAAATACGGAGTCAAGAAACAGAGAGAAAAAATGAGAGGGAAAGAGAGGGGAGAGGAGAGAGGGAAAGAGAGGGGAGAGGAGAGAGGGAAAGAGAGGGGAGTGAGGAGAGAGGAGTGAGGAGAGAGGAGAGACGGGGAGAGGAGAGAGGAGAGGGGAGAGAGAGGAGAGAGAGGAGAGAGGGAGGAGAGGGGAGAGAGAGGGG
>RDPX01000022.1:4790620-4822634 GCA_003991215.1 Morbakka virulenta
ACAAAAAATACCACGACAAACTGTATCTTGACAACATCACCAAAACCTACAAAAAAGCTGACAACACAACGTACGAAAAGATAAATAACGAGGCTAAAACCATCGCTGAAGATCTCGGACTCTCCGAAAAAGTTGAATGTCTCGCCAAGTTGACAGCTTTTATCACACTAAAGGATCATAAAGAAAACTTTTGTAACAGCCCGAAGTGTAGACTAATTAACCCCGCAAAACCAGAACTTGGGAAAGTGAGCAAAAGCATAAAAGACAATATTAACAAATCCGTGGCACAGCACTCCACTCGCGACGCCATCAGCTGTTCTAAAAAGATCGAGAACAAAAAAAAACCTGCATCTTCGTTCAGTTCGACATTGAAGAGTTCCATCTCAAAAGAACTATTACAGAGGTCCTTAGAATATGCTCCTTAATATCATCATGCACTCCAGAAAATCACCACTTTTTACAAACAATCAACACTGGAGAAAAAAAAGTGCGTGACCCGAACTTTGACGTGACCAGGGGAAGTTTTGACGGGGCAGAGCTGTGCGAGTTTCTGGGAATCTTTTATTTTGCACAACTTGAGTGAAAAATATGGTACAAAAACCAGTGGATTATACCGGAACGACGGCCTCTGTTGTTTTCACAACGTTAGTGGTCCAATGTCAGAACGCATTAAGAAGGACATTGTTAGACTGTTTAAGGACACATTTGGATTGAGAATAACAATTAAAACCAACCTTAAAGTCGTTGATTTCCTAGACGTTAGCCTTGATCTCACAACTGGTACATTCCAACCCTACTCGAAGCCTAACAGCGAACCCATATACGTCAACATTCATTCTAACCACCCCCCAAATATAATCAAACGTATTCCAAGCATGATACCGGAACGAATCAACAGCATTTCTTCAAATAAAAACATGTTCGATCGTGCAGCACCGTTTCACAACAAAAAACCAGTATCAAAAACCAGGTCCAGATCGAGGAGAATATTTGGTTCAACCCACCTTCTAGCCTAAAAGTGAAAACAAATGTTGCCATAAGATTTCTGAAACTTATCGATAAATACTTTCCAAAAAAGCACAGATTGCACAAGCTGTTTAATGGAAACAATTTGAAGGTTAGTTACAGCTGTCTACCAAATGTATCCAGCATCATAACGTCACACAACAAGAAACAAACAAGAAAATCGATTCGTGTAATTGTCGCAACAAGGATTCTTGCCAGTTGAATGGAAACTGTCGTCATAAGCAAGTCTCTACCAATGTACAATCAAATCATCAGAAAACGACGAAGGTGTGAACTACATTGGATTAACCGAAAAAAAGTTCAAGGGAAGATGGTATTTGAACAAAAATTCCTTTAAGTGTGAACACAAAGCCAATTCAACAGAACTTTCGAAATATGTCTGGAATTTACAAAACAAGAACATAACACCAATTTTGAAGTGGAAAGTGATCAACCATGCCCACCCGTATGTTAATGGCAGAAAAACGTACAAATTGAAACTATTAAACAAAGATCCGAACTGATCTCTACATGTCGACACGTCAATAAACACCTTTTAAAGAATTTAAAAAATCCGTCCCGCTATTGAGAATTTTAATGATCATAATTACTTTATCAACTTCATGTAAGTGCATAGATTTTTAGCAGTTTTTCATGTGTACATCTGATGAATACGTGAGGAAGAAATTCAGAATTATGTACTTTCATCAGAAATATTGAATTATTATTTTAACTATTAATTATTTTATCAAAGTAATCAAAGGGATCAATTTAGACACTTCTTGTTAACAAAAGGCAATTAGTAACACACTACAATAACATACTGCAGTCAGAATAATGGAATCATTAACATAGATGACATCCTTAAAAATTAAAATTCTGAAACAATCAAAATACTAGATCAAATAAAAAAAACCCCGCATGGTGAAAAAGAGTACAATTTAATGTATTTGTTTTCCTCCTTTAAAACAAATGTGTGCAATAGGTTAAGAATGTAAAAAATACTCCATTAAAATTCTGAGGATTGCTGGATGTATTATATTGGGAAAAGCACAAAATATTTTGTACTTGGCATGGAGGATTACTTGGTCTAATAATAAATTATTGAGTATTTGACTAAATGCCAAAGAATGACCAGAACATTAGTACTTCTGGCAAAAATATTATCTTTTCATGTATAACATTATTTTGCATCAACCCACACCAAAATTTTGCATTCAAATGCCTTAATTGCAAGAGAATAACTATAAAAAATAATATATATAGTTATAATATATATGATATATATAGTACAATCCCGTGAAGTCAGACACCGTTTAAGTCGGACTTCCCGTTAATTCGGACTGTTTTCTTCGGTCCCTTCAGGCACNTTACTTGGTCTAATAATAAATTATTGAGTATTTGACTAAATGCCAAAGAATGACCAGAACATTAGTACTTCTGGCAAAAATATTATCTTTTCATGTATAACATTATTTTGCATCAACCCACACCAAAATTTTGCATTCAAATGCCTTAATTGCAAGAGAATAACTATAAAAAATAATATATATAGTTATAATATATATGATATATATAGTACAATCCCGTGAAGTCAGACACCGTTTAAGTCGGACTTCCCGTTAATTCGGACTGTTTTCTTCGGTCCCTTCAGGCACTGCTTAAGTCGGAGTCTTCGAATGTCGAACGTTAGAAGTTCGAAAGCTTGAAAAACAAGTCGTGTTTTGTCTGTGCATGCTACATTCATTTTTAAAAATGGCGTCAAAACGTAAGCTTAATACTAGAACTTTGGCTTAAAAGTATGATATTTTAAAACAAATAGACAACGGAAAGAAATGTGCTGAAGTTATTAAAGATGACAATATACCAAAACAAACATTGTATGGTTGGCTAAAGGATAAGAAGAAAATATACGAAGAAGTCGAAGGGAGACATGCTGCTACCAAGAGGCAACGAATGATTGTCTCCTCAAGATTTGGATCAGGCCTGTTGTAAATGGTTTTTGAACACTCGCCGACAAAACGTACCAACTTCGTGGCCAATTTTCCAAGCTAAAGCATTGTATTTCGCAAAGGAGTTTGGTTTGAACAAGTTCCTGGCGTCAAATGGATGGATAGATAGATGGAAGAAGCGATACAATACTTCATTCAGAGCAGTTTCAGGTACTTTATTTATTCTTACAAAGCTCTTGTTCTAATACATAAAAAAATCCACTTCGTCCTTTAAATACTAATTTACAACGTATTCTCATTCCCAAGCCATCACCCAAATTAACAGCTTTTGAACCTGCAATTTCAACTTTACAACTTGTGTTCTCCAATTTAAGAAAGTAGAAAACCGTTTCACAAAAACGACCAGTGTGTTGTCTCTTTGGGAGATGACCTACAGTTGTAGTTTTATTTTTCACAGCTACAGCAAATTTGTCCATTTCATTATTTGGCTCCATTTCTGTGTTGAGGTTTCCCTTCTCTTTCGGTAACCAAATATTTCGGTACACATGGTAACCCATCACAAACGAATCAATCTGATATTCCTTTTCTTTGATAATAGGAATGCTCTGCCCTCAATTTGTCGTTTTTTCTCACTGAAAGAAACCTTTCTTGCAATGATGTTTACTTTTAATTCAAAAAAAATTCTTTCGCTGAATGGAACGTTTGAATCTAAAAATCTTCATTTTTAAAACGTTTATTCACAATTTAGACTTGTCAAATGTTATTTAATATCTTTATTTTTAGCAATATAATTTATTCTTTGTAATTTTTTTTTCGTTTTCGTAACTTTTTTAAAGGTGAAGACAATGCTGTCACCGAATCAATGACAGACCCATGGAAGGAAACCGTATTACCCACGATACTATCAAATTACGAACCCCGAAACATTTTCAACGCTGATGAATTTGGATTATTCTATCAAGCTTTCCAAAAAAACCCCTCAGTTTGAAAGGAGAAAAATGCTCCTGAGGCAAAAACAGTAAGATACGTCTGACTGGCCTAGCAGCAGCTAATTTGATGAAAAGATTTCGATGTTTGTTATTGTGAAGTCACAAAAACCGCGCTGCTTTAAAACACCAAAAGTTTGCCCTGTCGCTACCGTGCCCAGACAAAAAGCTGGATGAACTCTGGGCTGTTTGAGGAATGGGTAAGAGAACAGGATGCGAAATTTGAAAATGAGGACCGTGGGTTAATGGTTACTGCAACTGCACCGTGACCAAGAATTCCGGGCTCGGGAGACTTTGGAAATTCACAAAAGAAAAAGCCATTGGTTGGCGTCAGGAAGGGCATCCGGCCATGAAATTCCTCACTGTCAAATCCAAGTCCCTCTGAAGGGCACTTTCTGAGCCCCAGTTACTGGGGGGAAATGACGTTAAAACAAAAAAAGGGTCGTAAGGTGGCACTGATCGTAAATAATTGTCCAGCCCATCCACAAATCGAAAATCTCAAGTTGACTACCATTTTCTTTCTACCTCCCAATACAACATCTGCATTTCAACCAATGGACCAAGGGGTAATTTGGTCATTGAAGTCAAAGTTCAGAACCTGTATTATACAGGAAGTTTTGGCTGTACTCGACCAAGGAAAGCAACCCCCGGTCATTTCCATACTCGAAGCTATGAAGGTTTTTCCCCTCTCGTGGAACGTTAGTAAAGAGGCAATAACGAATTGCTTCAAGAAGTCAGGCTTTTTGGAACGTGGTTTAAGTGAAGAAGATGACAACCCCTTTTTTCACTTACGAGAAGCTTTGGGTAAGCTATCAGCACATGCCGAGGATTTTGTACCTGGTGGATTTCAGTGTGAAGATATAGTACAAGTCGACAGTGATGTTCAAGTAACCGAAGGTTTACTAACCGATGGCGAGATAGTAGAGGCAATTCGTGGCAACGTTGAAGGAGAAGAGAACGACGACGATGTGGAGGCCGTAGAAATCAACAAGGAAATGCCTACCAAGCCAAATAGTCAAGAAGTTTCTCGAGCAATTGAAACACTTTTGGACTATTCTATGTTTACGAACAGTGGTGAGCTTGGTAAATTTGCCAACCAAGTGTCTTCTTTGTTCAAAAAGAAGGTTTAGAGCTTAAGAACCAAAAAAAACAAAAACGGATTTTTGTCTCTGACAGCCATCTTGATGCACAAACCTTTCTGCACTTTTAAATCTTATTTTTTTTAACGATCCAATAACAAAGATTGCCAATTTGACTGAAAAGAAAGTTTACATGAATACATAATTGTGTTATTCTTTCTTTGTCACCTTCCCCCCCTATATTCCCGTTAAGTCGGACCAATTTTTTCGGTCCCTTAAGAGTCAGACTTAACGGGGTTGTACTATATATATATATACACACATTTTGATTTTTTTGTCCTTTCTGCTATTTCGAATACTAAAGTAATCAATATAATCATAAAAATGACAAAAGGTTACAATGCTAATTGAGATTTCAGAAAAAAGGTTTCATACAACTCAAAAAACAACCTGTACACATTTTTTTGTCAAACCATATGCCAGGTTTATTACAATCAAAATAATAATACCAAACACATATCCTTGATCTCTGAAAATTTCATACGCTTAATCTCCAGGAATGAACATACGTTTGTACACATTGTGAATGTTAAAAACGCATATCCTCAATAAATTCTTTGGCAATGTCACTTCTTGAAGTTAATAATTGCTAATTTACATCCTGAATTTCCAGTGGGGTTGGGAGTTGCAATTCATTTTTTTATCTGCTATTGTATTCATTCATTGTTGCAAGTATATATTTAACTAGCAGAGTACCCAGCTTTACCCGGGTATTCCCTTGTGTTGTTTTTGTACTTTGAGATAACTTTCTTCGGTTCTTCTTCAGTCCTCTCATTGTGTTCATTTGGTATACTAATAGCCTCTTATCAAGTTCGGAGCTTTGTAATGGCAAAACAGCCCACCTTCCAGCTCCTTAAGGTCACTTCCTTTTGGCTGAACAAAATTTCACTGCTATCTGGTCTCTAGGGCTGAAAACAGTTCTACTTCCTGTTTCATGACATCGCTTTCTGTGCCCCTATTTTTGCCCCTGAGTTCTTAGTGCCCCAAATCCCCTTACTTCCTGTTTTGCAAGTCACTTCCGGTTGTGCCAGGTCATTTCCAGCTCTGTTTTAGAACTTTCAATGTCTGTGAGGCTGAGCTATAGCCTCCTGCAAAGTTTTGCTGCAATCGGAGGTCTCAAGAGCCAGAAACAGCTCTACTTCTTGTCTAGAAAGGACACTTGTTTCATGTCACTTTCTGTGCCCCTATTTTCTCCTCTCCGTTTCCATGGAGGTTTCGTCCAAGTTTGGTGGTGTTGACTGGACAAATATTGTGCCTCTTATAGTCTGCAAAGTGTCTTCAAAATGCTATAACCCTGAACACACACACACAGACCGACAGACAGACATACATTAGTATTTATATATAAGATGCCTACTACTTAAAAATGCAGCTACTACAAGTTGGTAAATCATTTGTAAAATTTACCTGCACAACAATACAACAACTGAGTCTGCTTTTGCTGGAATAAAGCCAAGTAAGAAAACATTTCTGCAACCACAGTTGTAGCATTCAAGCATAGTATCTCCAAGTGGGCCATCTTTGTGAAGTGTAACTTCCTTATGTTTTGCTCTTACCAGGTGATTGATGATGTGGCTGAAAAAAACAACAACATATACATATAACCAAGCAGTGCATGAATCCAGAGATATGAATGCAGAAATGTCAAATAATCTAATCTCATATTTTGCAAAGAAAAAGGTCTTGCAATCAGTGGGAAATCTTTTTCATGTAAGCTGGCCTGTGGTGATTTCAGAGTAAATAGCACTGATATATTAAATATTTCTGATATATTGTTTATCCTTTGCTAGTGTCAACAAGAAACATGAAAACCCTTGACTCAATTGGACTTATTGTCAAGAATTATGTTTATATGCATGACTACTTATGCAGATGTTTTCTTAAAGGTAAACACTTTACTAGTGCACTGTTAATTACACAGATCTGCCTTTTATTCAAGAAGTATAAAATGGGATCTCTATACAAATATACCATTAATATAACAGATTAAAAATAAAAAACAATATATTTATGTCTTGTGTTAACAAAAAACAATCCATCAAGCTTATAAACAAACACAGAGACCTTTGGTACAAGCCCCATTTTGTTATCAAAAATCATTTAATCTCAACTACAAATAACAGTAACTTCTTTAAAAACAAAGATTTATCTCTTAATTGTTCTATTTATACAATTAAAATTTATTTTTTCAAACACACACTAACTTTTGGATTATTTCTCTGTCATGCCTTTTCTTAAAATTGTGTAACCAGCTCACTGACACAACTACTTTCAATAGCCATTTCATGGTGATCACCATTCCATTAGGTGACAATGTATTGCAGTGATACTGACAGATAACTCCACTCTGCAAATACTGAGAAATCCCCACCTAGGAATGGGAGTAAGGTCACTAAATGGCAACAGCTATACTTAGCAAAGTGTTTTAGAACTTTTTTGAATTTATTATTTGTGGCAGATTGTGTTAGCATTTCAAAAAAGCTTTGGGTTTCTGGCATATGAATAAAGCTTCTCGGCTGACAATCAAATAGCTGTTCACATCATAAAAGCATATCTGATCACCCAGACGTTTTACCTTTAACAAGAAAGCTCTGAGCACCATTTTTAACATTTCATTGTAGGATGCATATACATAAAAACTTGGTAAAAGCCAGGAAAATGCAGCGAGTGAAAAGAAATGTGATCAGCAATCATTATTAGGAATACACAGGGGGGGGGGGGGTTATGGGCAACTTGATATTTCATTTCTGAATTGCTAAGGGGAAAACCATCATTTAACCTTAAAGTTACTACCAGGTCACTAAAAAGTTTATGTCAATTTTTTCTTTAGGAACATGATTGGCTTCCATACAAGTTAATGCATTATTTTGTCTTGAATTTTGTTGCGACAATTGTGTTCTTTTGTTGCAACAAGTGTGGCACCAAATCTATAAATACCTTTAGCTTCAGCTTTAACTGTTTATACTTGCTAGACAAACTTTCAAAGTTTAGATTTTAGTTGTTTCAATTATTATTCAAGTATTAATAGTGCAAGAAATGTCAAAGATACAAGTTGCACCAAGTGCATTTGGGTTTGGGGTCAAAATTTGTTATTGAAAGGTAACTGAAATGTGATTTGTAGATTTCAAAAATTCAAGAAATAAGAATGCAAGAGAAATATATGTATGGCATCAACCAGCAAAGCATTGCAAATTTCACCAGGGTACCAAAAACCAGTCCATACTCATGAAGCAAGAATTTGTTACAAGTGAATTTATTACAATGGATGACATACACCCAATAACAGATGTCAATGGTTCAAAACTCAAATGTTGCAAAATTTCACAAAGTGTAAAATTTAAAGCTAGTAGTAATCAATCCCAAGAAGAATGGTCTAATCACAAAAAGAATAAAAACAAAGAATGTATAACTGAAGCTCCTGGAGAGAAAAACACAAAGATATTGAAAGTCAGACAGACAGAAAATACAGAGCTGAACTTACTAATGTGTCTCATGCTGCCAGAAAGATTTACAAAGAACAGCAGAATAATGTTAATTCAGTTTTGCTACAGGATTATCAGCTGTAAATTAGTAATCAAATTGGCAAAAGGTCATCAGGACTATCATTGTTATTTTACAACTAAGAACTTTTGATTTCTTGTGTTTTCATGCTAGTCATCCATCTTCTTATAATTCATATACATTTATCAAGCATTGTTGGTTTTGCTTGTATACTGATTTAATGCCACAAAAATGTATATAAATAGAATGCCAGTCAGAATAAAGATACCAGTTTTAGTTGTTTTATACTTTAAGAAAATCCTGCCTCAACCCATAGCAACTCAACCGCATATTTAAAAAAACATGTGCGCCACTTTGTATCAAAAACGGTTAAAAGCTACTCAAATTAAGGTCATTGCTTTAAAAATTATATTTAAAGAATTAACACTGTAATGTATTATTCATGTTTATGGGGGCAATTGAACTAGGGAAACCACTGTGGTGGCTTGAACAGACACAAAGAAAGATGATATTTTGATGTGTTACTATTTTACTTCTTTTTATCCCCACAAATTGCCTGTAGTTAAATCAATTATATTACTCCCCTGATGCTCAAATGCCACTTCAAACTAAAGTCAGTTGCAAAAAAACAAATTCAACTATAAGTTCAATGAAACATTTGGCCTATTCTTTCTCTGTGCAATACTTTGGTTGTGATATAACAACTGTCTCTTGCATTCTCTTATTTATTCGATATGACTACATAAATTACTTTCAAAACCATGACAAAAAATACCTTTTATTTGGAAGTCTCCTTATCAAGACTTGTAATAAAGTTTTTATACATTTCAGCCAGATGTGGTCAGTCAGTTTACAAAATTATTTTCTCAGTAATTTATCTGATTATCCAATTAGTGATACCAAATACCAGATACCAAATCCATGCTTCTTATAAAACTAGTGTGTGAAATTCTTTTGAAAAGCTCACTTTACCTTTGCTTAATATCATTTTATAGTAGTTTTCCATTCTTTTCACAACTAGCCAACAAGAATTAATAAAATAATCCAATTTTTGGAGGTCTTATTCTTTCAAGTACTAAGTTTTGATAGATTAAGTATTATGTTCATGCAAACAAAGTACAGTACAACAATAACAACCACAGTAATATTGACGGGACAGAAATATGGTAGTCTTTGCCTAAAAAATCTGTGACACATTCTATTTGGTCACCGTTGAAAACAATGAAAACAAAGTTGGTGTAAACAAATGTGCTTTCCTACTGATCTTTAGTCACAAAAACACTATCTGGACCATAAAATAAGTTCATTTAATGATGTTGTGCATTTATACCACTTATCATTAAATTCCCTATTTATAATCTAATTGGAGCTTATGAGGTCCTCAAATTAAATTTTGCTGTGCTGGCGTACCTTATAAGCTTCTAATTGGTTTTGCAATACAGGAAACATGCTTTTTTCCAGTTATAAAAACTATACTAAATTGTTTTACTTTTATGGCTTCAGTTTTCAAGTTAAAATGTTTGTGGCGACAAGGTTTAATTCTGCAGCTAAAACAATAGGATCTATGCCTGGGGCCAAAAATCCAGGATTGGGAAGGAAAGGCAACTTGCATTTCAGTTTTTTACATCCACAGTCCAAACTTGATTGAGCTCCAAATTTAATATCCCCTTCTGCTACAAATAGACCAAAAAAGAAAATTTAGCCAAGGCAATCAAAGCTAGAAATTTACCATTTTAACACTTATAATCAAAGTAAAGTTCTTTTACTTTTACTCTAATTTCAAAATATGTGAAATTGTAGTACCTCCCAGATGTATTTCCTCTTCCATTGCAAAACCATTTTTTGTCTTGTGTACACAATACTACTGTAGCTGGATCATGAATACCACAATACCTAAAAAAATGAAAAAATGTTTTTAATAAAAAACAAAATTTCCCTTTTACCATTCCCAGAGATATATCAACCATAACGAACTCACTCAAAAATCATGTGGATTTTCAAAATATTTTCAGTACTTGATACCACAACAGTTACTCAATTGTTAATATTTTTTATGGCCATCCCACACAAGCTACGTCAGTGAAGTTACTTGTGACTAAATAATTTGTCCTCATACTTTTAACAGGACATTTCATTCTTATGCCAATCATCCATGACACTACAGACCTTTTTAACATTTAGCAATCATGTCATTTACACACAAATTATCAAGCGAGTCATTTAGATATGCTAAACCTAAGTATATATATAGAAGTATATATATGACAAAAACATTTTTAAAATCTGCAGGATTTTTTGATACATCAATCAAACATGGCCCTACTTATTCCAAAGCAAATGAAACTCCAAGAGCCTGAGTGATTACCTCCTCTTATTTTTACATACTGATACTGACTGCTGGATTGAGAAGACAGAAACCCCATTGATTAAAACACATTCCAACAAACAGTGAAGATTGCCCATTATTCCCTGTCCTACTTGGCAATAACTATTAAGTCCATTTTGAAAAAAGTTTTTACTCCATAACTTTAAGTAGTAATTTTTGGTAGAGAGCTACTTGTGGGAAAAAGGTAGAATGAAAATAACACCACACTAAGTAACAATTTATGCTAATGTAAATGCTCTCCACTGACATCATAGGCAACGGGCAGATCATGTGTTGGCATAAAAATAACAAACCTGTTAACTCTTGATAAAAAGGCCTTTTTTAAAGGTCATGAAGCATAAAAGACAAGTCACCAGGTGTATGTAACTGTGAAAAAAATAGACAGTCCTTTTGTGCCTTTGCTATATCCACTGTAACTCTTGCATGGCCTTACCTATATCTACTGGGATTTTGGAGCCACTACAAAACAGAAATGTACAAGCTTAGACAACTCCACAGATCCATTACCAAGAAACAGCCTGTCTTTTAACCTGCAAAATAATGAAGTTTACCAGGAGCCTTAACAACTGTTGATCTATGTTGAGAGAAAAACTCAAAGAGACTTTATCCACAGTGGAAAGTAACCACATACAATACATCTCCCAAGGCCAGACCAACACAAGAGGCACAGGCTACATGTGACCAGCAAAAGCTACTTCAACATAACATTATTACATGAAGAAAATGGTTTGCTTAATATGCTTAATAAATGGTGTTTTTTTAAAAGGATTTAATGTGAAGACACACTATGACACTGAATATTCATCAACAGTTGGAACCCTAATAAAAAATTTACAAAAAAGGTTTGATGTTTATGTTGCTGGTCCCTAAATCAAAATCAGCTGTGAAAACTAGCCATGTTGTATTTCATACTATTACTACAAAATCTGTGCCATTTGCCAATTGGGTATAGTTTCAAGGATGTTGTCCTCTGTTGCTCAAATAATATGCTACAAGAAAAGAAACAGCACTTCTAATAGTAGTTTGTCCAGACTGACTGTCAATTACCATATTTAGAATTAAGCCTTAAATACTGCAGCATTTACATTTATAGAGATCAAGAGTCAAAAGAAATAGCTCCAGAAGTACCCTATCTTGAACAACTTCACAACTTCAACATAAATAGTCTATTATTCAGGTAGCATGCAAGGAGTAAAATCCTAAAAAAAGATTTGTTAAAATTTCACAATAAACAACTTTTCTGAAAATTTGTAAATAACAACACTATATATTTCATGGTTATCAGTCCTGTTTGCATAGTAGGATACTGGTCATTTTCTACCCAAAATAAACATGCGGCTAACAATGAAGAATTGTTGTGATATTGTTTTCATACAAATAAAGCATATATGCACCTACTTATTATGGTGTAGCATTTTTAACACCCCTTTTCAAACACAAATACACAAAACCAACTAGACAAAAAAGACATTTAAAATTCCTATTCCCAATAAAAAAAGTCGAATGTAAAAAAGTAGGGAAGTTGACGAAAAAATAACTGCAAAGTGTAGAGGTTAGTCTACCAAGTTAAGAGTACTCAATACAATCATGGTTTATAAGTATCACCTGGTTTATACCACTATTCTTTTCATTTCATATATTAGAAAAGCATGAGTGAAGGTTTCTTCATTTGTAGCCTGATGATTGGTCAATAAACATAAAACTCTGGCTTGGTAAAGAAGTGTCACATCATGTTTAATTGGCAAAGTGTTAGTGGGCAGTAGGGAATAAAATATTGACCCAAACGTAATTCATTGGTACATATCACCTTAAAAAATGGTGGTCTTTATGTTTGGATTTAACTTCACATGGCAAAATATCACTGATTAAAAAAATTAACTTGAACATAAACCGGAAATTTACCGTTAATTTGCAAGTAATGTTTGAAATAAATTCTGCAAATTATATTACATATAATCGATAAAACATGACAGCAATGTTTCCACATTGCAAAACTTCAGCTCTGCAACAAGTCATACAAGTAAATCAACACATTGTGTGAACACTGACATTTTGGTTCAAAAAGGTAACTAAAAAAAAAAAGAAAAAGTGAGTGGCGATGGCTATGGTTTTCGCAGAGTGACGATTAATCAACTTAGAAGTGCTGATTGGCCTCTATTTACGTGTCTTACTTTGAAAACAAACAGCATTTAAACAATGCACTTATGCAGGTATGAATGGTGGTAAATATTGAAGGCACAAGACACGTCCAACAACAGAAACTAGAAAAGTTAAGATCAGTTTATCAAACAACTTACAAAAATTGCATTGTGCTGTGCTACGGAGTAAGTAACATTAGTAATATAAGAATCGTGCATGAATTGCAGGTATACATTGTCACATATTGGTGAAAAAGTCACTATTCCCAACAAATCCGGTTAATTTTTAAAGCAGATTTATTTACATCCTTATTATTGCTAATATCATTCACTATGTAAAAACTTCCTATCAGCCCTCATCCTGCATAAAATAATGGAGGTAATAGAGCCATTTTCTATCTCTATCTGGTGTTTCGTCAAGTTTTGTAAATGAGTGCCACAATACACATATTACAAACACATTTTGAAAGATAGATGATTTTAACAATGATTCTTAGTATCTACCTACCTACACTGCCGTTTGGTCTACTAGATCTGCAGCAGGTCTTGTCAAGAACTACTGCTTGCAGTTCAAATAATTAGAGTATCAAAATAACATTACAAAACAAGGAAGTTCATATCAACAGCAATCGGAGAAAAATCTTGTTAATATTATTTTCATTCAGATTTAAAGTTACAGTATATCACCCACCTGCATGCATGTGACGGTAGATCTTTGTTGGCAAAGCCATCGTCCTCTTCCTCTTCGAAATTCAGTTCTGAAACACCAGTAGCGGTTTCTGAAACGTCTTTTGTAAATTCCTTCTTGGGCTCATTTTCTGCCTCGACTGGCTGGCTATCTTCCTCCTCAGTAGCTCCACTTTTGCCATGAGTTTGTATAACACCATTTACAAGAGGTTGATTCGTTTGCTCCAATTGAGAGGCCTGAGACTGCGTTTGTGTCTGCGAAGGTATGGTGAAATCATTAAATTCAAACTCCGAACCTTGTGTGTCAGCCCCAAAATCCACTTCCTCGTTTTCTAAAAATGTTAATGTTTGAGAGGCTGGTCCAAAGGAATCTACAGTGGACATGTTGCCAATGATATATAACGGCTAAGTTTAACTGCTGTCCATACAGCACTTCGCTGTAGATGATGATACTTCGAAAGGAACTACCGAATGGTAAATGGCGACTTAAAGACTCCCAGCATGCAATTCTAACATTTCTTGAACGGTTGCACAATTGCCAAGGCTATCTGGTGACGTCACCTATGAAATCTTTCCCCAAAATGAAATTGCAAGTTGATTGCCACCCATAACAGGACGTTTCCACAAATGGTTTGCTTACATGGCTATTGCTAAAAAAAAACAAGTTGGGAATCAACGTCACACAATTGGGGGATTTGCCTTTTCCACCCCAAAACCACGATTAAAAAAGCACAACAAAAAATTCCCAAAAATATATTCTTTTGTGTTCAATCCGGAGTTCTTCGATATTGTCAAGTGGAATCTAAACGAAAATCCCAACAAAAATGTTGTCAACTTGCTTTTCATTTTCGGGTCATTTAAATCAATTATAAATATCATGATTTTTTTTAAAAGAAAATCATACTATTCACCACCTTTAAATTGCTATCTGGTATAGGCTTTAAACGGTTCCGCACAGAAACTTTAGAGCTGTGGTGGTGACGGTGGTGGTTCCCCGGGCTTTGTCTTGCCAGGAAGCCTGCACCACGCGAAAAGAGCACCATATCCACAGGATCCGACCATTACTCTAGGATTCTGTTTCTTTTATGTCGTTGTCAGAGGAATGACAAGTAAGAACAATCTTCTACAATTTGTATGACTACGAGGGGACTAACTTGGCAGAGTGGGCATAAGTTTATGAAGGTATTATGTATGCGGTGTTTACAGCTATTTAGTGATGGGTGATAGGCACAGCGAAGTTGTGACATGTGCACCCTCTCCAACCTTGAGAGTTGAATTTCCGTCTTGGTCTTGTTTATAGTGGTGAGAGTATCTACTGTTTTGTTGTTGCGGAGGTTTTTGAGTGCTTGTGTGGTGAGGTGAGTGTGGATGTGTTTCTTGTACTATCTAATGTTTGAGGGTGGTAGTATTGAATTTAAGATGTCGGTGTACTGTCTGTCAGATGTGCTTGCTATTGTCTGTGTTTTGGAGGGTGATCACATATAAAGTAGCATGGGCTCTTTGCGCTGTTTGTGACCGATACTAAGAATTATGTACCTCTTGTGTCTAAGTGTTGTCGAACTCTAAGAACCTTGGCTTCGGGATGTAAGTGTTTTATGGGTGTGGTTTGATGAGTAGTAGTTCGTCCAGTTGTGCGTTGGATATACTAGGGTGCCAGCCAGGTAGACATAGTGTATTATGGAGCAGGTGTGTTGTTTATATACTTGAACAAGTGTTTCTATGTGTTGTCCAAATGTTGTCCTTGTTATTGAGCTTAGAGTGTTTAGTTTGGGTCTACATTTTGTGATTATGTTGCTGATTTGTAGGGCAAATGACATGTAAATGTTGTAAGATAATCAAAGGATTTTTGTTTCATGTTTATGTGGAATTGAGGTGTCGTTCAATGTTGATGTGGGTCTCTGCTGATTTATTTTGTTGTGATTTGTAAGTAATGGGCTTGTGAATTTAGAAGGTGCTACCATTGGTTGATTTTTGCGTGAGCCAGTTCTCAAATTGTGTGATAAAAGTTTGTACTTGTAAGGAGCATGCATTTTTTGTCTACGTGTACTGATTTCATTTTTATGTCGTCTGCGTATAAGAAGATGTACATGTTGTTTGGTTGTGTTTGTATGTCATGAAGGTATAACTTGAAAAGAGTTGCACTTAGAACGGGGCCTTGAGGGGACCCTGTTGGGAGAATTTCTGATTGTGAATGATTCGTCATTGTGGGGTACGAAAGCTTGGTTGTCTGTTAGATAGTTGGAGAACCAGCAGTTGGTGGTGTTTTATGGTACGGTGTGGTAGATTTTACTTATGACAAGTGTCCTGGAGATGACACCAAAAGCTTTACTTAGGTCTATTGTGATTAGGAATATACGTTTTCGGGGACATCTTGAATTGAAGCCATCTTGTATCTTTTGTGTGAGATTGGTGAGTAGTGTAATGGTAGAGTGGTGTGGATTACAAAATCGAGACCATCTACCAGTGTTCATAGTTTTCACTGTGTTCTCGGCATAATTAAGTCTACTGGCACCAAGAAAAGAAAAGGGGGAAATAAAAAGTCTTTGTTCATGCCTGTCAACATATTGGTGAGATAATACCTACCATCCATGCGTTGTTATGCAGATAAATTTCTACCAGAGTTTCGGATAATCCTGACCAATTTCTTCAGGATGGTGCAGTATTGCAGACGTTTCCAGATCTTCCTACACCCAGGGTACCAACCCCGTTAAAAGTAGGCAATGGGCGTGACATAGGAAAAGAGTCCAAAGCTATAGATTGGTTCAGTATGATGTGAAGTATCCTAAAGCAGTCGGAGCAGAAATGGTTTATACAGAAAATGGTTTTATCATCTTGAAGCTGTGATTCCTTCCAGTTTGCTTTTTATTTTCTTGAAGAGAAACCAATGATTTACTTTCACTCAATCAACAGAAGATTGTCTTCCCTTAGTTCACACAAAACCTAAAATTAGGGGTATGTGATAATGATATCTTTTCCAGATACAACCCTAATATTATGTACCATTGTGAGTTACGAAGAAATCCACAAGAACAAAAGAGTTGAAAATCCGCTTTATTTGAAACCCACTCTACATGCCCCTGAAATTTTATGGTGGGTGGAAGGGAGCTAACTTTACATTCTTGCGAATACGTCGTGTCTGGTAATTCCCGTGCTCCCTATTTTCGCCTTTGTGACGGACTTGGGAGCCAAAGAAAATAATGAAACCTTCATCATTAAAATTTTAAAATTCAATAGGCGGAAATTAATTATGATGGAAAAAACATTTTGCCTGTTTTCTGTAAACTGTTATGTTTTTGTAACGTCCTGTCGGGAGGAGTGATACTGTCATGAAGATAATTGTTGTCTTTGGAGCCTGGTGGCATATATTTCACATAGTATTTGTCACATAAATACACTTTTGACCTGCACAATGTAACAGCATATCAAAATAAGCACTAGCTTTATCTGTATGTCGTGTTGATCATATAAACTTATATATAATGTTTTTTGCACAGGTTAGTAAGTGGTTGAAAATCATTGCAGCGCTTACTGCTTTGTTTTTTCCTTTCCAGACTGAAGTAACGAATTGAAATTGAAACGATGTCTCACAATATGAACACGTTACCGAAAACATGCTCAATTTTCTTCAGTCTTTTGGGACAGAAAATTTTAAGGCAGCTTCTTTTTTATTATCAGAAACTCTCCTTGAAAACTGGGTTCACTGCAACAATTATACAACTAGAATTCGTCACATCAAGAAGACAATTATGAAATTATAAGGTGATTTCATTTCTTTGAACAAACCAAGGCAAGATTAAAGAACTGCATCATACAACAAAAAGATTCATAATTTTAATACAAATATTGAGAAATTGTTCAATATAATCTTGGAGCAAAAAAATTTAGAATGGAGAAGAATGGAACATGTACATGGGGTAAAAATAGAACAGCTGTAATTGGTCTATTTAGAAGATCAAAAAGCATCACGAAAAGTATTTTATGAGGTTTTTTTCGATCGCTAGTGAATAAAAACCTAGGAGAAGAGAAGGAGAGACTTTTTAGAGTTTTTATGGCATGAAGGAGAAAAGGAGAAGAACAACCGATCCTATCAAAGTGAGGCACATTTCTCCAAACAATGGTATCAGGTAAGCCAGGTCAGAAATGCATGAATTTTGTGACCAGTATCGAAGGCCAGGAACATTTTCAGACTGGAAAAGAACCACCCTGGTCTACCACACACAATTAAGTACTTTATAGTATAATTGCGATATGGTTTAGAAAAGGAGATGTTCCAAGAAATAGTAGAAGAGAACAGAAGGAGAAGTAGACCAAGTTTAAGACAAAATGCAGACGTCAAACATTAGACTGGTACATCCTTTGGAAATACGTGATACCTTGGCCTTGATGAGATAAATAGTGGAGAATTGTGGACACAGCAGTCGATCTTGTGGCTCAGAGAAGAAGATTTGACAAGAAAATATCTTCTCAGTCTAGCACCAGCTTCACAGGTATTACCGCCTTTGATGGATGATTTAGTAAGACAAGAATGGATATGTTTGACATTACCTTAAGAACTGATGTACACCTTGGTACCATGCTTTAAAAATAATTTGACACGAAGCCATTTGTAAATTATTTCATCCTGCAACAAGAGTTTTTATACTAATTGCAACTGCTGAACTTGTTGTACGTGGACTCAGGAATACCGTGCAGGTAACACACACCAAGGCGGTCGATTTTCGTGGGTTTGCAGTTCAACAATGCAAATATCAGGGATGATGTCAAATTTAATCCAAATTAATTGGACTTTTGGAGCGACGTTCACAAAATAACTACTACTTCCAAAGAAAAAAAAAGCACGATTATTTATTTTGAAAAGTTATATCTTAATATATAAATAAACCCTGTATTTATTTCAATCCTTGTGACAATTCCCTTTTGGTAGACGAAGGGAGAATCAATGAAAAAGGCAAAAAGGCAGTTGCTGAAAATATAATTAGAATGAAAAATGTTGCTTCTGGACTTCATGAAAATCTGTAGAGGCATGGTAAATAGTTCCACCTAAGGCAACCTATAATCAAGGATTCGCCCAATGCACCCAAAACTTTCTGCTACTCCTCTGACAAATCACATGCTGAGTTTGCTTTTGGTATAAGCATTTATTTTTAAGAAAAACATAAGCTCCTCAAAGCAGATTTACTTAGGATGCATAGTAAANAAACCCTGTATTTATTTCAATCCTTGCTAAATATTGATGTATACAGATAAAGTCCTCAGCATTCCAGTAGAAAAACAAAACAATAATACAAAACGTAAAATGAATTGTTATCAGTATTAGTGTAAGTTAAATTCTGTGAAATGGCAACCAGAGAGAGAGAGAGAGAGAGAGAGAGAGAGAGATGGAAGGATAGCAAAAACTACTTCGAAACCAGAAGGCAGATTGACAATTCCCTTTTGGTAGACGAAGGGAGAATCAATGAAAAAGGCAAAAAGGCAGTTGCTGAAAACATAATTAGAATGAAAAATGTTGCTTCTGGACTTCATGAAAATCTGTAGAGGCATGGTAAATAGTTCCACCTAAGGCAACCTATAATCAAGGATTCGCCCAGTGCACCCAAAACTTTCTGCTACTCCTCTGACAAATCACATGCTGAGTTTGCTTTTGGTATAACCATTTATTTTTAAGAAAAACATAAGCTCCTCAAAGCAGATTTACTTAGGATGCATAGTAAATTTGAAAAATATTACTAGTCAGTATTTGATGACAGTTGAGCGTTAAAAGTAATATCAGTTGAGTGGATTACCAAACATGGACCAGAATCTTATTTTATTTATTCTGGATGATGGGAAAACTGCTCCAGAAAATGCCCAAAGAAATATATAGCTCATTTCATTGATCAACATGGAGTTAAAAAATCCCAAAACACAAATAATTAATTTAACAGCTAGTCTTTTTTTCACTCAAATAGTCACTGTTAAGAAAAGATAGTTAGAATTGGGAGTAATTTGGTAATCAAACGGTATCCATTGTAACCTAAAGACAGCCCAAGTCTGATCAATCTATTGTTTAGTAGGCGCAGATCATCCCATGACTCTTATTCGTGGGACAAGCAATTTCAGCCTTCTTTCTCTCATCCCATATTTTAACACTTCAGGTGTCGGAACTCTGCATTTTGCTTAGTGGTTACCATCAGCTTTATAAGTTTAAAAAACCACTACAGCTTTGTAAATCCTTTATAAAACATGCTACTTTACCAATATCAAATATTTTCTTGCATCTTCAAGTGCCCTGTATATAAGCACGGTTTTGCATTCTTCTCAGTCAGTCTTAGTCTAAAGATCTTGACGCTTTTAACATCCTAGCTTATTTTTAATTGATTTCTGTAGGGGTAGATAAACAATGCCTCCTTTGGTCACCTAGGTGTAGAAGTAGTGATTCAGTTTTTGTTTCTTCTTCCTCTTTGTCTTTAACCTTTCCTTTCAAAAAAATGCTTTCAATGTAAAAAGCACTAAAATTTTTAACCATACGAAAGTACACTCTCCACCCAAAAATATTGGGGTCTGTCAGGCAGAAATTTGCCAAGGAAAACTAGGACAATTTCTTCTGCAGATGCTGATGGCAAGAAAATTATCAACTATCTAGCTAGATGATACCACGACGTGCCTTTTATATAACTTAGAGATTAAGCCCTTATCAAGTACCAACACCCCGTTGACTTAAGCAAAAAGATTTGAATTCAGAGTTACCTTCTCCAAGCTTTTACCTGACAAACCATACGCCTGACAAGGTAACAAATAAATTTGGTTTCCAATGTTACCTTCTTCTATCTCATTGATTGTGGCTGCGACAAGAACTGCAGAAAATACTCAAGAGTAATGGGAAAGTCAGGTATATCAGCAGGGTTGTTTTTTAGCCATTTGTCAGTGCTGAAGTGAGGTGTTACCTCTCTATCGTATATGTGTGTGTGTGTGTGTGTGTGTGAGGGGGGTGGTGGTTGTCATACCTTGGGACACTTGTTATTTTATCTGACAACTCAGCTATTCAGCAGTAACGAATTATTGAAACACAACAAGGCCACTGGATAAAATTTTGATCAAGCAACTGCTGAGGTATTGTACCTATTACTATCACAATTAACGTTACTTTACAAGTAGTAGTGCGTTAAAGCCTTTTAATCTTTATGAAACCATATTATCTCTTAGAGTTCTTAGACTTAGACCTCAAACAAATGTCATAGCTGCTCGGGATGGTAATTATTTTCTCTTGAGCATATATAAACCTCATCAATTTTTAATCTCTATATACGCAAAACGAAATAACTGTTGAAATATAGGTGCTACTTTTTTTATGCATTAATTTTGCGCTCCGCCTTTAAGCGACTTCCTCCAGGTCGCATGTTGTAAACCAATGGCTCTTTTCACCTCACTGGCAACATGTACATCGTCTGCAGGCATAATGCTCTAGTGAATGTTTGCAAAGTTTGTTGCTCAAGTAACCTGTGGGATATGCGTAGAGCAATGGGCTCAATGCGATAACTTAGTGTATCCTTATTTTCACTTTTAATGCTATTACTGCATCCGCTTGAGTTTTTCCATTGACCCGATTTCCACATACATATATTGAAAATATTTCACATAGCTGTCTACTTAAACCCTTTTTGTTCTTAAGAGTGTGACACCTTTTTTCGGCTCATGTATCCTTTGCCAAGTCCTGCTTCATTATTATCTTTTCCATTTCACTATTTAACCTTTGCTTGTGTTTTATGTATGTATCACTTCCGTCTTTTCTCCGTAAGAGTTGCTTCGAAAATGTACCCTACAGTTTTGCCATTCGCCAGGTGTTGTAGCCTCTCCACAATTCCGTACCTCCTCGAAGATCTGTGTGCATTTCTCTTACCTTTAGTTCATTATTTTGCTTTTGTTTCTTCGTTTGCTTTCCAGTATCCAACCTCTGTTGCTGTGTCTCGTACGCAAGTACCAAGTCTTTTTGCTCCTTTCATTGCAATTTACTGTAGCTCCAAAAGGCGTCACCACATCTCTTTACTTTCGTCTTTCGCAGAGATATTTGCCCAATACTTTTTAGCGACTGTTTTGGCCAGGTCAAGTGTGTTATCCTACTTCTCCGAGACCATGTCCTCAAGGACCTGACGAATCGTTCTTGTAAAGTCATCAACTCATTTCCTTTTATTCAGACACGCCACCACCTGATATTTGGTTCTGATTTTCATTCACAACTTGTTAACTTACCCAGCTTCATGCCGGAGAAAAGTAGTCTTTTACTGCATGTTGGACTTTTACCAACGTATTTGGCAATCAGGTCTTCTTCAAGGTGTTTACCTGCACATTAAATTATGTTCAGTGCTGCCACTGCTTAGTGAATTCCCCTACGGCAGGGGAAAACAGGGCCATGTAGGGAGTAGGGGAAATATACGGGGAAAATCATAAACTGTAGGGAAAAATTTAAACTATTATTGTTATTTGTAGGGGGGGAATTTAGAAGATTTAATCTACCTGGATATACCACTATATGTAACGTAATGCATACCATATATATGAATAAGATTACACATAATTCATACCACATGTTTGAATTAGGGCCATGGGGCACTGTTCCTAAAATCGTAATAAAATTGGTGTATGTTGACATCTGACAAAAGGACTCCACACCAATGAGTTAATTGGCACGACCTCTTAAAATTAAATTCATGCTAAAGGTGACGTGTTGGAAAATTCGAAAGGTTCCGTCGTAGAGCCTAGAACAACACTGTCAGGGAGATCTGGTTTTAACTTATATTAACCCATAATAAACACTAACCTGTACAATAATTAAATACAAGCGACTCAATTTTTGAATGACCACTGTCATGCTTTTTGTGATCGTGAGCAGTCCCTTGTCCTCGGCACAAGCACAGACGATGTAATCATTTGTAAACAGGAAAGAACGCTAGGAAATGATATGTATCGGAGGCAATGCTTATTTGGAATTTCAGATGGATTTCCTGTCGAAGCAAAACTTCAAAAACGCATTTACTGACTCTTACTATTCACTTCATTCTATACTTTTATTTTCAACTAACTTGAAAACACGATGCCAAAAATAAAGAGAAACAGTATCGAACACAAAAATATCAAAAGAAATGGGAAAGAAAACACTGGCCTCGTGGCTGACTTTCTGCTTCGAAGAATATTAGCTGTAAGGAATTCTGTTATGTTTGTAATAAAAATCTTGTAGGAGGTAATCTGAGCTCATTGGACACACAAAGTCATCGCAGCATATTTCCAACTCTGACTGTGAGCACAAGTCAGGCTATAACAATATTTGTAGAAGTTCTCAATTACCCGCGGATTAGAGCCGGGTTGAATACAGTTGCGTTAATAGCTCGAAGAAACGTGTCTTTTTGTTTTCTTGATCATCTGGTGGAGACCTTGCATTTTTTAGCTAATGACTCGGAAACAATCCATGGCTTTATTTGTAATAGAACTAAAGGGGCGTATTTGATGAATGAATGTTTGGCTGTTTATTCGCACGAGAAGCTATTGAAAGAGATAAGAAATGCACACGGTCTTTCCATTCTTTGTTATAAAGATACTGGTATAACAATAAAAAATGTATTCTGTGTTAGTATCCACTATCTAAATCAAGAATCGGCAGGGCCTGTCACTAATTTGTATCGTTTGATTCCTGTTGAAGATGAAAATGCCGATGGTCTTCTTAAGTCTGTTCAAGCCGCTTTTGACGAAGATGCTGTTGGTTGGAATAAGGTAATTGGCTATGCTTCAGATGGAGGGAATTTAATGCAGGGGCAAAATGACTTTGTTTTGACAAGAATGAAAGATGCTGCACCCGACCTGTTTGTTATAAATTGCTTTTGTCACTCGTTTCATTTAGTTACCAGCCATGCTTGTGAAATATTGTCAAATACTGCGGAGAAACTGCTTCACGACGTTTATAATTACTTCAAAAATTCTTCTAACAGACGAAAAAGGTACGAAGAATTTCAACATTTCGTTCAATGCAAACCGCACAGTATACCTTGTCAAACACGTTGGCTATCTTTAGCACAATGTGTTAGCCGGGTATTGCGTCAGTATCCTACATTAAAGTTGTTCACTGCAGAAGCTTTTGTAGCAAAATCCCCATCAGCCGAAAGAATATTACAATCGTTGCAGGCTCCACGCAACTCTTGAGTTCACTGAGTTTGTCCTTAGGGATTCAACAGGGTTGAATGCAATGTTTCAATCGGAGGCCTTCAAATTGCATTGATTCTTGCCTGAAGTAGAACGGGTAGCAAAGATGTTCGGCAAAAATTTCATGACCACAGTAGCACATAATGTAAGTTCAGTAGATTTCATTGATGACACAAAGTGGTGTCCAATACCTGAAATTTATTCTGGTGTATTGGCCCATGAACATTAAATTAAATGAGCCCAAATGCGCGTGAAAGTTTTTTGACGAGATGTCGGGTTTGGTATGGAAAAGCACTAACCCAAATTTTACTTCGGGTTAATCTTGCTGATCATGTCCTCAAAGTTTCCAAGACATAGTGTCAAGTGCCATAGTGAATGGTCATCCTTTGCCAGCAGGAGCAGCAGTGTTGACAAGAAATATCATTCGTCTGACGAGAAACCAGCATTCAGAACATTGATCGACAATGGCGACCTATCTTGATTGGTAACACAGTGGCAAGTGGAGGCTGGGAAAAAAGACTGCAGAATTTTGGAAGTCAACCTGCACCACCACAGAATACTGGCAAAGTTTATGCTGGAGATAACGAGACTTCCTCAAAGCACTGCTGAAGTGGAGAGGACATTCTCTGAAGTAAATAACAATAAAACACGAGTTCTAAACAGCCTCTGTTAAAACCATCGAATCGATTGTGAAGATGAGTGAACATTTTAAGAAAGACTTTGAAGTAACTGGAAGACTGGTTCAACTTCATGCAAACGCAAGAAACGTCTGCATGAAAAAATACAACAAAGCAGAACCTGATATTCTTGAAGCAGCGGAAACTGAAGCTTTCCTTCATTCATAGTTTACCTTTACAGTATCAAACAATTTCCTTTGTTCTTTAGTTTTGTTTTTATACTTCTCCAATAGTTTTTTTTATAATTCTTTGTAGTTTTTTTAACATGAAAAAATATTGTAATTTTTTTTTCATTTAAAGTAGGGGGTTGTGGGGGATTTTACTCAAATGTAAGAGTGGGCAGGGTAAATTTGAGAAAATTGGCATGGGGAAAATTAAATGTGCAGTAGGTGAAAATTAAAACTATTTGTCAGTGGCAGCACTGATTATATTGGCTTTGGCAATTTTATTCTTCGACGCAGCTGCGGGTGTTAGTCAATGCCAGCGCAACAACTTGCTCATTTTATTATCTGGAAACCCATTCAGTCATCATTCTTGAACTTTCTGAGCGTGCTAAACACTCGTGTTCACGCAGGCCTGGTCTGCTGTGCAAATGAAATGTCAATAAACAATTATCAAAGACTTCCTTACAAGTCATAAAATTTTATTCATTCTTTTATATCTTTCGTCCTTTTCACAATACGTATCATCCACCTGTCAAGTCTATCCACCTCAATAACCCTCATCCTAGAGTGGCTTTTAGCCTTTATGTGTGGCGATTCACTAGTACATAAAAAACACTACAAAAGCCGTTATTCCTCTTTCAAAGATATTTGACGACCTCCCACAAAATTACGCCTTCGCTTTGTCCTCTTAGTTTACCTACAAGGCGTACGACAAACAAAGTCTTAAACCTTTCCAAAGCTTGCCAAATATCAAACCTGCATTAGCAGAAAGCAGACCATTCTCTGAAACCAGGGTTTATCAGTTAAACCCACAGTATGCAACCATCACCAAATACAATTTGGGAACGACAACCCTTCCACCACAAATATCGTTTCCCTACCCCCGATATGTTCAAATAATAAAATTTTTCAGTTTAACTTCCATTCGATGTGGGACCAAGTTGAGCACATGCCAACAACTTCCTGGGTCGAGTAACAGTAGACGGTCGAGGGCAATACCTTTAAATTGGGTTCAACAGATCTATTCGAATAAGCAAACGCAATGGTCTCGATAACCAATATAAAGAAGACGGTCAACTAAGTAATGCACGAAGCAACCGGATTGCAGCTGCTCAGAAAATTAGAAAAAAAACCCGAACATTTTTTCGTGCAAACGATACACGATTTAATGTCCCTTGGTCAATATGCAATGTTGTACCTTTATTATAATACCTAGAGACCCGTTTTGGCGTACATATCATTTCTTGTTCGTAATTTCCAGGTCGCGAGGGGTTCTTTTGCAAGGTACCGCGTAGCAAAAAAAATAATTTTTTAACCTCGCGTTAACATAATGGGCACGGGAACGCCTGTTCTTCTTTTCTCCGCATCACCCCTTGTGAACAACTTAAATAATACTTTAAGTTGTGGTTTTATCATCGAATACAATGTTGCATTTGAACAAGTTACAAGACAGCGGCGAATTTATATGGCCAATGTTGATCATTTCTAGTTGCATTTGCTCGAATTTTGCGATGCATCCATTACGCCAGAAGAGCCTTCACACCACCACTACAGAGCAATGAATAACATTTACTTTGTCGATAGATTAGAACTGACGCGCAAAACAAAAACAAAACTCTCACGTGCATCAGTACAATTTTTTTGCCCTTGGGAGGAGTACGACAAGACCACAGAAAAATGCAGATATAAAAAAAATCGTAAAACTTATTTCAACTTTTATTTGTATTTTCACTTTTTGAAAACGATTTCGCACGTATTTGACGAAAGCGGGTATTTACCACAAGTACAGTCGGTAACGAGCTACATCATCGTTAATAATTCAAAATAAATTGCAAATTAGAGTATAATAATATACAAACATTGGGTCCAATATTCTACTAAATTAAATTTAAGCAAGATAAAACGGTTGAAGCCGCAAAAATTTCATCAAGCATCTTTCAAGTCATTTTCTATGTCTTCCATGCTGATATCTTCCACCACTTTTAATTCTTCTGCTTGAATAATGTTGGGAATGACCCACTGCACCGGTCTAGAATCTAAAATGTATTCCGTTATGACTTGTGCAGGAACGATGACGAATGCTACAGCTTTGTCAGTTGCAGCAGAAACGTTTTCGGGAAGCGTTGTTTTAGCTTTGGAGTAATATTTTTCCATCATCTCGACAACGGCATGGGGAACTTCACTGATCGAATGGGCCTAAAAGGTTTATTTAAAAGTCACAATTTAATTCTTAAAAAATTTGGGGCCAACAAAGTAATTCAAAAATTTCACATTTTAAACACCCCAAATTTCAACGGATTTCAAAATGAGGCAGAATAATTAACAGGGGGCAATAAAGTAGAGTGTGCTAGTGTATGTATGTGTGTGCATGTATGCATGATATATATATATAATAAATCCAAATATATATATACACTTCTGACAGCTTCTAAACAAGAGTAGCCTCTGAAATCTGAAGGAACCAATCATGCACCATCCCATGATGGGAGTGGGGGTGGGGGAGTGGAAGGGGAGGGAGACTAAGTGAAAGCCACAATTTTGCCTTCATATTAAGATGCATATTTCTGAATTTCTGATGCAGAACACTTACCTTCGTATAGGAGAAAACAATATCTTTTGCAGATATAAATACTTCTCCTGTGATCTCCAATGCCCTGCTGGGTACATACATTGTGGTAGAGTACACATTTGTCAGGACATGAGTGGCTTCATCCTTGACAGTCTTTGTGGTACTGGAAACCTTTTGCTGCACAGCATTTTCTACTTCATCAGCAGTTGTCTTCAACAGCTCTTTGGCCTCTGAAGCCTTTTCACCAACATAATTGGTCCCTTGAGCAAGTTTTGCATTCATTTCATTTATTTTCTCCTGGGCATAATGCACCTGAAAAAGAAAAAATGACAAGATCATTAGTAAATTGTCTCTAATCAATAGTTTCACAGCTTCATTTAAACTGAGGGTGTATGATGTGGCCAAAACCACTGGGCCACAATTTACTTTCCTTTTTTATATCCAAATTTTTAGCCCTTCAAGTGAAAAAGATACAGGAACCAAAGCCACCCTGCTAAAACTTTTCAAAGAATCACAAAAAACTACAGCACAGAAGGAAATAAAAGTACTTAGCATTACACACCTAGGATTATGGTTCTAACACCTTAATTATGGGGTAGTTATAGAGTCCACACATCACTCAAGCAGAAAAATTCACAGAAACACTTTAACAGAACTGTCTCACCTATATAGTATAGTATGCATCTGCCACATGCTGCATAAACCAATAGGCTTTTCTCCATTTTCTACAGACAATAGCCTTGGGCCCAAAACTTAGTAATGTGATTTTCTCACTCACATCATTGACCATGACATTCAAATCTGGAATTTCAACTTATTAATTCAATTCTTCTTTATTGCTAGCTGCCTTGCAATAGTTACAAGTACACTTAAAATTTCAGTTATTGTCAATTTCACCTGGATATTAACTGAATTTTGGATAAAGTTCTGGATGAAGTAAAAATGAATGGTTAACTTTACAGGTTCAAGTATCAAAAAAGAGGGAAATAAACAGTAGTTTTAATGGCTAAAAGCAAGGTCAATCACAATATACCAAAAAAACATACAAATTTTCACCAGCACATACAAACCCTTCATCCAACCTCAGGTGCAACATACATAAAATCAGGTTTTAATAAATCTTCAACAAACAAACAATTTTCAGAAATCAGGAAAATCATAGTTGATAGAATGGAAAATTTTCAATTCTAGATTGTGTAGCCTGGATTTAAAAACATCAATTGAAAAAAACATTTCTAGATGGCTTAAAAATTATAACAAAATCAACTTGAACAAATCTTTCAAGTCACAAAATGAGCCCATTGTGAAATTAGAGAAAAATTTGCTAACATTTGTGTGAACTGCAAAAACTTTGCAACACTTGAGCTTTGCTAAATGGAGACATATGCAACCACATTATTACATGGAAAATTAATATGCAATTTACTTACAGCATCAACTGTGACCTGAACTGGTTTAAGGGCCAATACTTTTCTTGAACCTCTTCTGGTCACCCTATTGCCCAAATTCTTCACTCTAACAATGACACCCTTCTCCTCATCATCTTCAGCTTGTTCCAGTTCAGCCAAGTCATTAACATCATGGCCTTCAGTTGGAAAACACATTTCAACCATAAGCTCTGATACAGATACTGCATTCTCCATATGACCATGTACAGCCTGTGCAGCAGCACTTCCTTGAACTTTTTCCATACACAAAGTGGCAGTGTCCATTATAGCAACTTTTGTTTTTTCAACCATCTGTAAAAGAGAAATCGAGGAGGGTTATTCAAGTGGACAATTTCCTCATAGAAAACTCTGAAAGCTACAAATATTGAAAAAATGAAATCAAAGGCTATATCAGCACATTATGTAGTAGTATATGCAACACATCTATTTCAATCTTTGCACCCTGTATAAACATTTGGAATTTTAATTTCAATGGGAATCTTTTGGTACTTGATAATATTTAAAAGGACCTGAAAGAGTTGTACCTTGTGTTTTTTTCAGCAACATACTGATCCAGATAACCACCACAATGTGCATAACATTTTTTCACCTTTGTTTTAAAAGTACTGCTAAATGATGGCATTTCATGTTTGATTCTTCTTATTCAGGTTCTCAAAATACTTTCATAGGTAGATTTTGATTTTCATGACCCACTTGACAATCAAGCTGGAAAACTTAATCCCCTGGTCTCCAGAAAAAAGTCAACTCTGATCTCGATACATTACAGGCCTTAAATAATGATTTGAATGATTTTTACAAGTATAAACTAAAATAAATAGACATGTTGAAATTTGTCACAATAGAGTAAATTTCAACCCAAATACTATCCCTTAAAAAAGTCTTAATATGAATATAACCAAGTTTCTACAAGTCCAAAACGTTTTTTTGTTCTGCCTTAAAAAAGGAATTGCTTCTGTGCAAAATCTTTTTTTAAAATAAAAGTTTACAAAATTTCACTTAAACATGAACCTCCAAAGGCACTTCCAAATTAAAATTGGATGCAGCATACATAAATATAAAGAGAATTTATATCTCAACTTTTTCTAGCATAGAAAAGTTTTTCACAATTGTTCAATTATAGTCTAAATAACACACAAGTCAATATTTTTGTCACCCATAATATTGTGATTTGATCAACTTTTTAAATATTTATTTCTATTGTGTATGTCTTTATATATTTTCTGAACTTTTAGTCAAGGTGTTTACAACTCTCTTGATAACAACTAATGCATTCATTTAAGCCCAAACTAGCTCCACCATTTTGAGCATTTAAGGAAGATTTTGATTTCATCTCAACCTTGCTATTTTGCAGGGCTGCAAGAACATTTTTGCTACAGAAATTGGTGGTTAAAAAATTTTTGCAATCATCTTTATGTATGGATTAGTCTGCTTGTTCAAAACAATATTTTAAATATGTACAAGCTTTGGGACAAAACATTGACTTTATGAAATGGATTCTTTACTATATAACAAAGTCAATATCAAGGTATCTGAAGGCTAATTCTATACACAGTGTGTATCTCTTACTAATTCATCACCACAACTGTCTTTTCATGCCAACATGACATGTCTGCAAAAGGTCCATGTGACACATGTGGAAGGTGAGTAGGGCAGTGGTAGCAAGCAAGTAGGTTGTAATAGCCACATGCTATTCATTTAAGTCACATCTCCAGTATAACTTTAATTTACAAGAGCTCAAGCATAAAAAATGTAAAAAAAGCTAAAAAAGTATCCACAGGAAACCACTTTCAGACACAAATTATATGTATAGATTTCCGTCCCACAAAAAAGTAGTTTTCTCTTTGCCAAAGACAGTTCAAAACTTGTTTTTCTTCTGCAAAACCTTTTATCAAAAAATAAGTTATTACCTTTTACATTCAAACATTTGTTGTATGTAAATTCCACCAAAATCTACCAAAATTTACTGTGCATACATAATACAACATACCTCCAAGGGTGTCTGTGTTATAAAAGGGAACTTTTCTCCTGCCTTTGCCAGAGCATTTGAAGCAGCAGAATCCAGTTTTTCAACTACATTAAATAAAACATTATTCACTTATTAGACCATATACCAATTCAACAAAATTATTTCAATCAAATAAATGAAAAAGAGGAATATGTCAAACTAGTTCTTTCAAAAACACCAATTCAAAAACAATTTCAAATGTAAAGATTGGATATCACCTAGTAACTGGGCTCACAACAACATGGGAGAGTTCTTTACACAGAAAAAAAACCCCAATCATCCAACAATACCAAACACAAAAGTCCAGACCTCTTCAACCAAATAAAGTACTGGTCCTTAGGTTTGTGAAAAAGAATAAGTAGCTTAACACCAGCAATCAGAAGCAGAACTCTTGGCACACCAATTCACTAATCACAACAGACATGCAATGTGAACAGCATGAACCATGTGCCAGCCAGACTGGGAAAAAACCAGTGAATGATCTATTTAACTGCACCCGTTAATGATGGCTTACAGGCTTGCCCAAAAAATGGGCCCCAAGAAGCAGCAGCAAAATACCTTCAATGACAATTAACAGCAGGATGTTACAAAAATCCTCTCTGTGTGGGGCTAAACCTAGCTCAAAGTGTAAGCAAGGGAAAGATTGATCTGTCCCATAAATTATATCTTGGGTTTGAAGAAATTGTAGCACAAAATTTAATTTTTAGATGTTTTACTCTCGACAATACCTCCTCCATTTGTAGTACTTGGTTATTTACTCGGGTCTGGTGATGTCCCAGTTTTAGACTGATGAAATCTTCAATTCAGTTGATACAAAGCTGCCTGTGCCTCTCGCTATTTTAGCTCACATTTTGCCAGCCAGACAAAGTTTGCTTTTTGGGGTGAAATGGACAGCAAGACTTGTGTCAATAACTTCTACCAGAACAAGTTACTCCACTGACGTGTTGATCAATGTCTAGGATTCTCTGTGAGAGAGAGAGTGAGAGAGAGAGAGAGAGAGAAGAGGGAGAGAGAGAGAGAGAGAGAGAGAGAGAGAGAGAGAGAGAGAGAGAGAGAGAGAGAGAGAGAGAGAGAGAGAGAGAGAGAGATATGGAAAGATAGCAAAAACTACTTCGACACGAGAAGACAGATAGAAAATTCTCTTTTGGTAGACGAAGGGAGAATCAGAGAGAAAGGAAAGACATGCACAT
>RDPX01000022.1:4829593-4859366 GCA_003991215.1 Morbakka virulenta
AGTTAGACAGGGATGTCTCCTCTCCCCATTCCTCTTCCTTTTGGCAATTGACTGGATAATGAAGGAGTCAACAAAGGACAAAAGGAATGGGATTCAGTGGACCCTTTGGCGTAAGCTAGACGACCTAGATTTTGTGGATCACATTGCTCTACTATCACACACACATCAACAGATGCAAGACAAGACTTCAACCTTGGAAGCCAATGCATCAAAAGTTGGACTGCGAATAAACAAGGACAAGACAAAGGTCATGAGAATAAATGCAAAGAAGGATGACAGCATTAGGTTAACAAGTGGGGATATAGAAGAGGTTAGGTCATTTACCTATCTGGGAAGCATAGTAGATGAGACCGACCGGGCCCACAAGATATCAAGACAAGAATAGCCAAAGCAAGGACAGCGTTCAGCCTCCTCAACAAAGTATGGCGGTCAAGAGAGATAGCTACTGAAACAAATTTCAGAATCTTCAACTCAAATGTGAAATCTGTACTGATGTATGGAGCTGAAACTTTGGTGGCCAAACCGTATTAGCAATCAAGACCTATGGGAACAAACAAGTCAGCTTCCTCCACCACTACAGATAAGGAAAAGGAAACGGACATGAATTGGGCATACCCTCAGGAAAGACGAGGGCAACATTACTCGGCAAGCCTTGCGATGGAACCCTCAAGGCTGACGGAAAAGAGGAAGACCTAGAGCCACTTGGCGTAGAAGTCTAGAACAAGAGATGAAAGACAGTGGACATAGTTGGCACACCATCATGACCGCAAACCAGGACAGGCGTAGATGGAGAGAGATTGTTAGCGGCCTATGCTCCATGCCGGAGTGAACAGGCTTAAGTCAAGTTAGTCATTGAGAGGAGTGAGGATATAGCGTATTTTCGAAATAATAAAGATATAAAAAAACGAAGCTATTTGGATTTTTCCAATCAAGATGCTTCCAATGAAACTACGAAAATAAACTGTAAAGAATTTAGATTCGATAATTTTTAATTATTCCTTCCTTATTTTTGTAACCAAGACTGATCTGTAACTAAAAAGCCATTTTGATTTAATACATTTGGCGGTGATTTGCTTAGTCCAATAAAAAGTAACGTTGATAAAGTGGTACCCCATGGTTGGAATGAAGTGGTGTGCAAACAAGATTCATCTTTGGGAATTCTCTTTTGGCTCCTGCAAAGCTTATCTCAATCATGAGAGAATTCCTTTTCTATTTATTGATAACCTCTAGGGTGGTTTGAAGGTCACAAACCAAATCTCGATCGATGATTAGACCTTCTTCAGTTATATGAAAATACATTGTCACTTTCTTGTCAAGGCGTTTCTACATGGGGAGACCATTTTTCTGGATTTCAAGTAGCTTCAAGACCAATTTCTTACTGAGACTTAATGGTCTGATATTTTTATTATCACTTAAGACTAAGCACTTAAGACTATTGCTGAGTTATTCTTTTGCAAGAGCCGAAACTTATTCGTTTAAATGAATATATTTTCAACGGTCTCTTTAGTGAAATATTTCCCTTCTTATACAAGTACTGAAAACCTTATGAAAGGTAATAACCATGAATTTCAAGTACTAATTTTAGTTTCTGCAATGAGTTGGAAAGAATAGATAAGTAAGAGAGACAGTCTATTACAGCCGCTACATCTTCGATAACTTCTTCTGTAGCTTGCTTTTTAGAGATTACTCCAAATTTTCGGCGTTTAGTTTGGTCTATGAACATATTGGAGGTGAGTGGTTTGAAATGTTGGTACAATCCTGGAAAGCTACACTATAAAGTACGATGAGGCTACACTGGGATTTGTAAATTTTGTTCCGATCTTTTTAATTTGCAAAAAGTGTCGTAGCTATGTTCCCAAGTCGTTACTGTAATTTATAGGAGGTTGAATATAGTGTCCTTTCTCAAACAGAGGTTCAGAAGAGGGGGGGAAAGCCAATAGACTTGATAGCATCTGATACGGTAGCTCCAGACGATGGTCCATGAAGTGCCAAATAAGAAAGGTGGGAGTCTACTTCTTTATGCACTGTCCAATGCCACTCATACAGTCATATTTTACTGCTGCATTATTGTAGGAAAAATCAGTTCGTGATAACGGCTATTTTTCCCTCAGCGATTTAAACTGAATAAGATATATTGGTACGCATGCACTTCAAAATACATTCAATCATTTCAACACAAGGAAACCTCGAATGCAAAGCTGTGTCCAAACCAATTCCGTTCTTCACTAGGAGACCAACAAGAAAGAAAATTTGATATGCAACTAAATACCCTGCATGGAGACCAGTTTTCTGTTTCTTGTCTGTGATTTCCTGTTCCTCTCATTGTAATGTCTCGAGTGCGTTTTACTGTTTATCATCCCATAGCGTTATTACTAGGTAATGGGTTTTTCATTCCTTGTGTTTTAATATCTTCTTTCGTACGTATTTCTAGGCAGTACTCTTCTCCCTTTTCCCTTCAACCTTTCAACCCACCTATTCAACAGGCAAGTGAAGATTTGTCTCCAAGCAAGGACCTAAATAACCAAATTTCTATGAAAAAAAGCTGAGTAGACCAGCGAAAATGATAATTGTGAACTTCTATTAAGTGCTTATGTACATATGATATCTCTTTTCTCCCGGATATACTCATTAGCATGAAGAACAGCTTTAGCAGACTTCCCTTTTCTCCTTTTAAGGATGAGATTGGTTCTTTTTCCATGCTTATTCTAAGAGAAAAAATTATTAAATATCAATTATCTTTTTCACTAGCTTTATCAGAATACAACTATGTCAAATGTTACAAAATTGCTAAAATGAAAGAGTGCAAAAGGAAATTGATCAATGATGAAGCATTTGATACATAAAAATTTGGAAATTGCTTTGTTGTTTGTTAATATTGTATTCTGTACATTTACAGCTAAAAGAAGCTATCTGAAGCTTTTAATCAACAATTGAAGTTCTTAATGTTAGCTTGGGACGAGGGAGATACTTCTCTACATTTAAAGACGGAGATCATTGACAGTTAATACACAACGTAGACTAAAAGAGCAAGAGAAAAAATAAAAATAAAAAAATAAAAAATTAAATACAAAATACACAACGATAGACTAAAAAAGCAAGAGAAAAAATAAAAAAAAAAAAAATAAAAAATTAAAATACAAAAATACACAACGTAGACTAAAAGAGCAAGAGAAAAAATAAAAATAAAAAAATAAAAAAATTAAAATACAAGCTTTAAGAAAAACATCTTCGTTGAAAAGGTAACGACATATAATTAAAGATGTGAAAACACATTACTGATGCCAAAGGCAATAACAATAATAAAACCCCAAATGGAAAAGTGTCATTTCTAGGCTACCAGGTAAGGCATTCTTTAAATAAAGATGTGAAAAAATTGGATGATTTAAAATTTTTTTTAAAAGAGTAAGAAATTTTTAAAGATGCAACTGCAACAATCGCTTCTGTAAAATATATACTGCAGATATGTTTTTTTCGTTATTAGTTTTAGTTTTTTGAAATAATATAGTTAAAAGGTAAATAGTTGGGTTTTATTACCTATCATTAGGAAAATATATTTTATCGCAACTTCATCATGATTTTTACATATATACACAAAACTGTAGCTTTTCAATGCTTTCGGGATCGAAATAAATCATTTACAGTCCTGAAATGCTGAAACAAACTTAGGATAGGTTTTCCGCCTGCGGTAATAAAAATATTTCAGCCTAAACCTAATACATAGTGACTCACTATGAAAGCCGATTTAATCTGTCCAGGACAGGAAAGTCATATGGACTCCTGCCCCAAAGCAGGAATATGATTCATTTCATTAAATTTTTCTAGTTGTTTACAGTAATTTCAGGATTTAAATCGGTTTCAGAGAATCCAAAAACAAAACATAACAAAGGAGATGTGTATCCGGTCAATTCAATGAGGACAGGACAAAATTTAGCTGGAATCGACTAGCAATTTTAACTATAATCAGATATAAAAAGAAGACAAGACCGAAGAAAATTAAGGGCCTGAGAAATTGAAATACTCTCAATAGAATTCTCAAGTTATCATTGATTCCTTCGGATATGCCTTTTGACGTCAGAGAGCATAAAGTTTCAGCCACGATAAGGTATTTCTACTTACACATACGATGTACAAATAGAGTCAGTTCAGAGACCTGCTGTTCACCTTCTTATATTTTGATAAAAACAATATCATGTTAACGATTAGAGATTTAAAAGCTGGAGAAGTATTTCCCTTTTTGCTCAAGACACAAAAACATGATGTGAGCGTGATCAAATCAGGCACAATATGCCAGGGGGTGCACGTTAGTGTTTGAAACTAATTTGGATCACCGCATATCGACTCTTACCTAAACTGTAGGGCGATCTTCTTTACAAAAATATAGCATCTCAGAAACTGTATACAACATATATTTTAATGTACATATTTTTTTTAGGTTTTAACGTCACTTTCCCTCAATAACTGGGGTTCAGACGGTGCCCCTTTTTTTTACAGGGACTTGGATTTGGCAGTGAGGAATTTCTTGGCCAGGATGCCCTTCCTGACGCCAACCAGTGGAAATTTTCTTTTGTGAATTTCCAAAGTCGCCCTGGGAATCGAACCCGGAATTTTTGGTTATGGTGCAGTTGCACCAACCATTAAGCCACGGCTCCTCTACACATACACACACACATATATATATACATATATATACATATATACATATATATATACATATATATATACATATATATACATATATATACATATATATATATATATATAACATGATACCATGATGCCATGTAAAGTTTGTAAGTCAGATTTGTTGTAAGCTTTTTTATTTTTGTCCATAATCAGTCGAAACCACTTCTTGTCCTTGTTCCACTTCTCACACGAGAGTCTTTCCTTCAAAACTAATATTGTCATCATATTAAGGTTATTCTATAAAACATAAACCTAAGCATCAAAAGTAATATATTTTGATATTATTATTATTATTATTACTATCATCATTATTATTATTTGTATTATCATTTTCTAGCTGTCAATTTTAGTTGGAGAGCAGTAAACAAAAAGTTAACAAACCTACCTTGCTACCTTTTTTGTGTCCAATGCAAACAGAGTCTTCTTCAATATCCTAGCTATTCTAAGAACAACCGTTTTGCATCCCATAGATCCTTGCTATTATATCAATTTTCTTCTACTAATTAGCATAATTAACCGATATCCACCTCAGCGTTCCAATAATGACAAACAAACATGTTGTGTTACTTCAGCTTATTTTATTCCACGCAATCTACCAACTTCTTCTTTTGCTTGGCAGTATTTATCTACCATTTCCAGCTGTTCTCTTTTGACTCTACTGTTATGGCATGGCACTAGTATGGCAATGTCCATTAGTTCGTCATTTTCTCCTTTATATCAACAACTATAATATCCAATTTTCTTGCCTCTACCATTCGAAGGCATTAATTGGTGACGTCCCAATACATTTTAAAGATTGCATTTTTCAGCACCTTTTCAGGTTTCATAAAATTTGGTTACCTTCTACAATTCACATTATTCAGATAAACAAATAAAGGATGTATCAGGCAATATTGACTTGCTGAATTTTGTACTTCCGTCGAACATCTTTACATGATTTCATGATGAGAGTGGTGATGTTAATTATGTTTATTGTTTTAATTATTATTATTATCATCATCGTCATCATCAGTAGTCATAGTAGTAGTAATAGTAGTAGTAGTATATATTACTATCAGATATCTAAAGAATTCTCTTCTTAATTAAAAAAATATCTGAAAATGGAATCTTAGTCAACCCCTCCACTGTTCGTCTTGCTTCTCACCAAAAACTCTACTCTATGTAGTAGTTAAATTGTAAATCGTACCTTGACCAAGGCCAATATATCCGGTGGCATATCTCAGCTTTCCAGTTTCTTTGTAGAACCCTAAAAGCTACTGATATATTTTCCCTTTATGCTAACCTATCTGTCTTCTTCTCACTTTTTATCATTACTGTTGACTTTTTCCATCCCGATTTACTTCTCGTCACCAATGACATGCAACTTTTTGGAGTGGAGCAGGTTTCAAAAGCAACTGGAAAGCTAATGCTAAGCAACAGTAGAAAAAATTTAACTTGCTCATTGACACACTTAAATTAAGATACTCTAGTGTCTTTCCATCAGGTCTATTGAAAATCTTTGGTCAGTTTCTGTAACAAAAATTTGCAACTTTTTGGGCACGGATGTTACAAAGTGGCGTTATCTTATGTTTGAACTCTCAACTATTATCATTTACTGTAGTTACCTTTATTTTTTGTTGTCGCAACAAGCCACAAACCAATCCTGACCTTCTCTCCTATTATCCTCTACATGTTATTTTTAACTGAAGCGTTATTCTTTCCTTACAATTTATTCTTGCCATATTTTCATTAATAACTAATATTGTTAGTAAGACTATTTAATTTTTGTTTTTTTTAATCAGCCGGGTGACGTAAACTACCAGTTACTGAGAAAAATAAAAAGATGACTTTTTAAATTATTATTATTCGTAGTAGTAGTAATAATAGTAGTAGTGGTAATAGTAGTAGTGGTAATAGAAATAGTAGTAATAGTAGTAATAGTAGTAACAGTAGTAGCAGTAGAAGTAAAAGTAAAATAGAGTAGTAGTAGTAGTAGTAGTAGTAGTAATAATAGTAATAGTAGTAATAGTAGTAACAGTAGTAGCAGTAGAAGTAAAAGTAAAATAGAGTAGTAGTAGTAGTAGTAGTAATAAAAGTAATAGTAGTAATAGTAGTAACAGTAGTAGCAGTAGAAGTAAAAGTGAAATAGAGTAGTAGTAGTAGTAGTAGTAGTAATAATAGTAGTGGTAATAGAAATAGTAGTAATAGTAGTAATAGTAGTAACAGTAGTAGCAGTAGAAGAAAAAGTAAAATAGAGTAGTAGTAGTAGTAGTAATAATAGTAGTAGTTGTTGTAATAGTAGCAATAGTAGTAATAGTAGTAGTAGTACTAATAGTAGTTGTAATAGCAGTAGTAGTAATAGTATTAGTAGTAGTAGTAGTAGTAGTAGTAATAGTAAAATATAGTAGTAATACTAATAGTAGTAGTAGTAATAGTAGTAGTAGTAGTAATAGTAGTAGTAATAATAGTAGTAGTAGTAATAATACTAGTAGCAACAGAAGTAGTAGTACTAATAGTAGTTGTAATAGCAGCAGTAGTAGTAGTAATAGTAGTAGTAATAATAGTAATAGTAGTAGTAATAGTAGTAGGATTAGTAGTAGTAGTAATAGTAGTAGTAATAATAGTAATAGTAGTAGTAATAGTAGTAGGATTAGTAGTAGTAGTAGCAGTAGTAGTAGTAGTATCTTTCTGCCCGCAATTACTTATGGGTTGGTCCCATATATAATCAATAAGAATGTATTCAACTATGATTTTTAATTGCTGTTGGTTTGTTTAACAGGTCCACCCTGAATTTTTCTTATAGAACAAATATTTGAGAATGTTTTTTCATAACGATATCAGTACAGTAGATGCTTCACGATTACTCTTTCATATTGTTAAACAGGTTGTAGTTTGTTATTCAAAGATCATTGAAATATATGTAAATTCTTCATGAATTTGATTGGCGTGATTATGTAGTTCTCACTGCTGGAATCAGCATTTTATCTCATTTTTGAATATAACCAAGCGTATTTATCAAGTGTGCAAATTGTCTGGGCAATCGTTTTAATATTGCAAACAATACAGGTAAAAGCCTTAAACTTGTCCAACATGTTATACTAGCAAGTCTGATACAAACCTTAATCATATTTGAATGTTATTAAGAACAGAGCAACACTTTTAGGTGCACCTAGAAATGGTTTTCTATAACATCAGAAAGTAAGACAAATTTCTTTCTCCTTAGTTCTTCCTGGTAAATAGAGTATTTTATTGAGACTGTTGATGTACTCAAAGAAATCTTGTAGATGATCTACGTAAATGATTGTGCTTAAATCGATCNTTTCTTATGGAACAAATATTTAAGAGTGTTTTTTTCATAACGATATCAGTAGAGTAGATGCTTCACGATTACTCTTTCATATTGTTAAACAGGTTGTAGTTTGTTATTCAAAGATCATTGAAATATATGTAAATTCTTCATGAATTTGGTTGGCGTGATTATGTAGTTCTCACTGCTGGAAGCAGCATTTTATCTCATTTTTGAATATAACCAAGCGTATTCATCAAGTGTGCAAATTGTCTGGGCAATCGTTTTAATATTGCAAACAATACAGGTAAAAGCCTTAAACTTGTCCAACATGTTATACTAGCAAGTCTGACACAAACCTTAATCATATTTGAATGTTATTAAGAACAGAGCAACACTTTTAGGTGCACCTAGAAATGGTTTTCTATAACATCAGAAAGTAAGACAATTTTCTTTCTCCTTCGTTCTTCCTGGTAAATAGAGTATTTTATTGAGACTGTTGATGTACTCAAAGAAATCTTGTAGATGATCTACGTTAATGATTGTGCTTAAATCGATCCCAGCAGTTGGTAATAGGTCCATTGTTGAGGTTTTCTCTTGCTTTGCATGCTTGCAATAATAGTTCAGCAATTAAAGAGGATTCGGAAGTGAGATGGGTACACGGTTGGTTTCGGTTTAGATGCCCTTGTTGAAAAGGAAGCATGTGTTAGTTAGTTAGTAAGACGTGCCCGTAGCAGGTTGAGGATATCCGGAGGGTTCAGTGCAGCTCTTGACAAAAATGACTTACCACCTTCAAGTAAGTCTCCAATAATGCACAAGGTGCCATCGATGACAATACTTGTGTAAAGTGATGTGACATCATAGAAAAGCGTTATTTCACCTTCCTAGACTCTTTGCTGTGTAACTGTGTAACGAAGGATGTAAAATCTATACTCTTGTTGCATTGTTGTTATTAGGTCTTTAGGTATGGATACAGGAGGTCAGCTTGTATAAGGTGAAAGTAAGTGACAGGGACTTCCAGTGTAGTCGACGATTGAACGTATCATTATATTAGGCTTGCGTGCTTTTAGCAATCCATACAGCAGTGGCAACGGTGAGTCTTTGGGTTTCAGTCTGTAGAAGAGGCAAGTATCGAGGAGGTGAATTTTATGTAATGGAATTAGTATTTTGCTTCCTTTGGTCATCAGGTTGCATTTCATTTTTGTATGTTGTCCCCTTGTTGAGGCTTACAGGGCACGTTCAGATGTAGTCAACTTTGTTAAGATTGACAGTCACACGCTCTTTGTCAGCTAACAGAATGGAGATTGACTGGGACATCGCACCATTTTTGGAGATCCAGAGAATGAATCCTTTGGAGCATTGATCGTTAAGCCTTGTTTTTGCTCCAAGTGTGTCTGCTAGACTTTTTGTACGGTCTTTTATTGCCGTTCCAGCTACTGAAACTATTGAATGACAGTCTTGGGACTGTCATTCAATAGAAAAGTCTAAACATTAAAAAATTTCTTTCTGTGTTGATGGATGTCAAAAGTGGAGCTTTGACTATCCCATAAGTCGTTTCTTAAGGGGTTGATGCCAACGAAGACCTTTTTTATAGGCTGGGAAATGGTATTTTTGATGTCTTTTCCGATGAAGCGTAATCTTTTTGCGTCATTCACGAATAAGATTCTTTAACGACTTGCTATCTTATTGGAGAACTCAACTGCTCTAAAGTGTCACGCTAATTTGCAGTGGCATAGTAAAAGTGTGCAATCGTAATATATTCTACATGGTTTTCAGTTGCTACACCGAAGGGAAGGTATGGTCAGGCATTTTCACAAACTACAAAGAAATACCTAGGACAATAAATATATCCGCATTTTCAATTCCATTTATGAACTTTAATTAAATCACAAGTTTGGTTAGTGAACAGCTGCAAATAGTCTGCAAATAGCCTAAAAATAGTGTGCATAGTGTCCACGAAAAAATTGAAACTTTATAAGATCCATAAAGTTGCCTCAAAGCAATTAGACCATGACTAAAAACAGACAACGAAGATTTAAGAATAATCTTGCTTAAAGATCTGCTGGAAAATAGAACAGTGTGCAGGGTACAACAGATAGAGGAAATACGAATCAAGTAAATACAATGATCGTGACGTTGGAGATAAAAATAGCAGCTCTGGTGACTCCAAGAACCCAGCATTGAAATGGCATAGTGGACGTAATGTATTTTTCTAACCGTTGTTTTTGTCACGCTGACATAATAAATAAGATTTACTTGTTGTCCTGCCAATACCGTTGCGCTAAATTTAGTAGGAAACTGCTCAGTTAAAGTTTCAGAAGAAATGAAAATATTTTGAAATATCCTATAAAGAATCAACTATATATGTCTCATTTGTATGTATCACATATTGTAAATGGCTATTTCAGCATGAATATAATCAGGGCTGATCATCATCAGGATCATCATCATGAAGATCAATATCATCAGAATAATTACATTTATAAAGAAAGGACGCTTCCATTAGTTTAGGTAACCTGTTTAGGTGGTTGGTATATATTTAAGCATTTTGAATACCAACTAAATAAGCCAGAGGGTTGGAATAGTGTGCCTGGGCACTGTAAGAGTAAAATGTGCTACAGTTAGTCTAATTGGAATCGCTTGATCTGACAACGTAGGAAATATAGCGAAGTTTAATTAAAGAAGAAGGCCGGTTTTCTTGCCAAACTGTCCATGTGCAGAAGAGGCGAATAAATAAACACATGCGGTACTGTAGTATTGCATCGGGAAGAGAGAAATATGTGTAATACGACCAATGATAAAGGAAAATACAATTCAATTAATAAAAAAGACAAAATGAAACAAATATTCTTTCATATTGGTAAGCAGCTTCTCAAGATAACGATGGCTACATTATGGTTTGCCCAGCACGTAATACACCGATTACTGCGTGCTGCTTCAGAGTCTTTAGGTGATAAATTACGAAGAATCCAGAACTGAAAATTATCAAACAACAATTTTCATACAGCTAAATTTTGGAGTAATAATTGCAAAGGACGAAAGACGAGACCGACCTCAAAGCATCTACCCTAATAGGGGATCGGGCTGCAGTTATGGCAACCGTGACATGGCCTTAAATCAAAGTTGGGCAGATAGGCAACAACAAGTGTTGCGTCAGTGTACGAGCAGGAGCAGGAGTATGAGCAAGGTAGAATTATGGTAGAATACATATGAAAAGCCGAGCTTATAGATACTGTCAAATTTACAAGTCAATGCTAGAAACAAAATAAGAGACGATTAAAGGTAAAAGCGGCGATGCAGTTTTGTAGTAACATTCGTGTTAAAAACTTTTCTTTCTGTCGCTTTTTCACGCTTTCTTGCATCTAATGGTTTTATTTCTTTATGGTTCTTAAAGGTTGAAAATTTAATAAAAAAGACAAAATGAACAAATATTCTTTCATATTGGTAAGCAGCTTCTCAAGATAACGATGGCTACATTATGGTTTGCCCAGCACGTAATACACCGATTACTGCGTGCTGCTTCAGAGTCTTTAGGTGATAAATTACGAAGAATCCAGAACTGAAAATTATCAAACAACAATTTTCATACAGCTAAATTTTGGAGTAATAATTGCAAAGGACGAAAGACGAGACCGACCTCAAAGCATCTACCCTAATAGGGGATCGGGCTGCAGTTATGGGAACTGTGATAGGGCGTTGACATGGCTGAAATATATTTTCTGTCGCCAGTAAACGTCTCGTTAAATAACTTGTGGGATTGTAGGACAAATCTTACCTTAGACCTTAGGTCCTCCTGTCTCTAGTGAGACATTGGGCAGCAAGAGGGCGCCAACGGACTCGATCCCTATCCAGAGCTTGAATGTTTCGGACATAAATCTTCCTATCGCCCAGGTGGCTTGCAAATGTGTCTTGCCAAGTGGTTTCCGGCCTGCCCCTCTTGCGCTTTTTTTTCACTTGGCTTCCAATTCAGAGTCTGTTGTGGTAATCGTACAACTGGCAGTCGTAGCGCATGACCAGCCTATCTCCACCTTCTATCTTCAACTATGTTGTGTAACTCTTTTTGACTAGTCCGCCTCAAAATTTCTTCATTTGTAATTCTTTCTCTCCACGAAACCCCGAAAATCTTTCTCAAGTTACGCTGATGGAATGCATTCAATTTCTGCTGTATCTTCGTGGTGCTCTTCCATATATTTCAGTAGCATATAGGGCTGTGGAAATGATTATAGCTGTGTACGGTTGCAATTTTATCTTCAAGTTTATCTGCTTTGACCTCCGAATCGTTGTCATGGATCGGAATGTGGCAGAGCTGGTGACCACAGGCCCTAGATAGGTGAACTTGTCCACAAAGTCAAGGGGTTCCCTCTGACAGTGATGGGTGGTACAGCAGTATCAGGAATATTCATAACGTTGCTCCTGCCTTCATTGATTTTCAATCCGACTTTAACACTTAGTTCCTCTAAACTATTTGTCATTTCTTGGCACCTCTCATTATCCTTGGCTATTAATGCAATGTCATCTGCAAAGTCAAGGTCAGTAAGGGTAGCGCCCTCTGGCCAGGGTACTTCGAAAGTGCCATTTTCCATGGCGTTTTTCATCACGAACTCAATACATAGGATGAAGAAGAATGGTGAGAGTATACACCCTTGCCTCACTCCAGAAATTAACTCAAATTCTTCTGTTGTGCCTGATGGTGTCCGGACTGCACATGTTGGGTGATCCTACATGGACTTGATGATCTTGATGGCTTTTTCTGGGATTCCATATACTTTCAACACTTTCCAGATGGACTGTCTGTACAAGCTATCAAAAGCTTTTCGGAAGTCAATGAAATTTATAACAAGCTGTGCTTGGAACTCCAAGCTCTGTTCAGTCAGATTTCTCAGAATGAAAACTTGTTCGCTGCAGGACAAAAGTTGCTATTAATTACGTTTTTAGAAAAAAATCCGCATTATAGTAAAAATTATCTGACACTGGTGTATCCAACGGGCAGTGGCTAGACTTTCCCTCAGTCAGTCTAGAATGGAGATCTAAGATGTCTCCTTCCCTCCACCAATCTGAGTGTACACCTTAGGCAAATGTTAGCACACTTGAAGCCTCTTGTGCCAGGGAAACGGTGAAGTGACAGACCTACTAGTCAACCTGACTATAGTTTTGACAAACCGTTCTGACAACGAGAGTCACCTTAGACAGCCCTATTTGTCAATTCGGCAGTAGTGGTGGCAAAATGCCTTGGGCTGGAGAACTCATCATCCCCGTAAGGCAGCTGCCTAGTATATGGTGACACGAGCAAATCACTCTCTTTCAACTTGACTTGAGACAGCACGGAAGAGTACGGCTTATGAAATCAACATGGAATCAAATGTCGAACCATATGATATCAGACCAGAGGGGGCCAACTGCAGACCCTCACCAAGCAATCAGGAGGGCGCATCAACAGCCCCGCACTGGTGTGAAAGACGCAACCAGGGGATCATATCAGCAGCCTTGAACTGATTTGATACATGCGACCAGAGGAAAAACAATACTTCCGAAAAGAACGTTGAACATCTGCACCTACAATCCAGGAACAATCAATGACCTTAATAATCATTCCTTAGACACAATTATCCATGAGGAGCCGTGGCTTAATGGTTAGTGCAACTGCACAGCAACCAAGAGTTCAATTCCCCGAGCTGTCGTGGAGAATTTGGAACTTTGAAAAGAAAAAAAAAGCCATTGGTTGGCGTCAGGAAGGGCATCCGGCCAAGAAATTCCTCACTGCCAAATCAAAGTCCCTCTGAAGGGCACCGTCTGAGCCCGAATTGCTGGGGAAAAATGACGTTAAAACTTTAAAAAAAAGACACAATGATCCATGAACTAAACTACATAAACTGGGACATTGTCGGATTCTCAGAAACAAAAGTTATAGAAAGTAAGATCGAAACCCACGAAGCAACCGGCCACAAGCTATTCTTTTCTAGCAATGAGTCTTAGCGATCAAACGGTGTCTGCTTTCTTGAAAGCAAAACCTGTCTACCTCTAATAGAGGAATATCAACCAATATCTGACAGACTTGCCCTCCTGTTCCTGAAAGGAAAATTCGCAAGGCTAGTCTTTATACAATGCTATTTCTCGACGTCATCTCACCCAGACGAAGAACTCCCAGAACTTAAAAATGATATTCAATCTATTGTCAATGACGTCCTGAAGAGAGACCAGCCTTTCGTCATGGGGGACTTCAAATGTAAACTAGGTCAATTACACAATACTTTCCTTTCAGCAATTGGCAAACATACCCTAAGTACTTATAGTATCCGCAGTACAAGGCGCGTAGCGATATAACAGCAATCCAGCAGAAATGAGACGATCGTTACACTACACACCTAAAAGCGAGGTGCGTCTGTCTTTCTTATTCTACTTCTTTTTCTTCACAACTACAAATAAATCACTCTCTTATATACATAATTTTTACAAGGAAAATTTATACATTACATCATTATTACAACTAAAAACATCAAGTAAGCACTCTTGAGTGACCCATGACTCTCAGGAATTTCTGATTACACAATTAATGGGACACCAGCTATGTCAACAATGTTAATCTGTTTGACATCAATACTTGGTGTCTTGCACAAGTGTCCATGGTAACCATACACATCAGTTCTGCAAACACCAGAGGAGAACTCCTTGCCCAATTCTGTGTGAAAAATAATCTGCTAGTCACCAACACCATGTTTCAAAAAAAGAAGCTCTTTACTTGGACCTCACCTGATGGCAAGACCAGAAACCAAATTGACTTCATCCTTTCAAGAAAACCATCAGTGAGACTAAATGTTTCATACAGTTCCGCACTAAATTACCCCGACATATCAGACCATCGCATGATACGTGCAAAAATCAAACAGAGTTTCTCTTGGCCACAAAGGAAAAAATCTATCCCCCAAACTGACATAGAGCAACTCAAGCAACCAGACGTTACTGCTCGCTTCCAAATAATCTTGCAGAACCATTTTACTGGTATTGAATCAGAAACAGACCTGGAAAATATATGCAACACCATATGCAACAGTGTAAGCGATGCCTCCAAAGAAACACTGCCAAGGGTCACCGAACCCAGTCCAGAATGGATTTCGCAGCAAACTAAACTAGCAATCGCTAACAAGCACAAAACCAGAAAAGAGAATGGTTTGTCATCTATGCAATATAAGATTGCTAAAGCTGAATCCAAGAAACTTGTGAGAAAGGGGCGGTAAAATCATATTGAGAGTAGTATTTGAAGAACTCAATAACCTTCCACCATACAAAATGTATCACGCTGTATTAAAAAAGCTTAAAGCAAAACCTGAAGCCATGAGTTGGGGCATCAAAGACAGAAACGGAGCCGTTCTAACCAACAAAGACGAGATTCTCAAACGCTGGGCAGAGTTCTTTGAAGAATTACATTTCGACAACCTAAGCCAAATCGCTATCGATAACTCCACTTCTGAAGAAATTCAGCCGATCTTAAAAAATGAGATATCCTCTACCATCAGCAATCTGAAAAATGGGAAAAGCCGTGGTCTAGATAATATCTACTCTGAGTATATAAAATCTAACGGTGAACCACTCCTCAATGCACTACACCACCTTCTCAATTACACCCTAACAACAGGAACAGTACTACAACTTTTCAAAGAAAGGTAATCGACTTGACTGTGGCAATTATCGCCCGGTAAGACTACTAAGTCACGTCTACGAACTCTTCGTTAACATAATTGCAACCCGAACCAAAGCAGACTTGTATTCGTTTTCCCCTAAAACACATGCGGCGTACCAGCTTGGCAGAGGAACCATCGAGCAAATATTAGCCCTGGAACAAATAATCGAAAAATCTATAGAATTTAGCAATATTGTCTATATTACTTTCATTGACTTTACGAAAGCCTTTGACAGTATCAACTTTCCTGCCTATGGAGCCTAATAGAGAAAACATCGATCAACAAAAAATACATCAACCTTCTGAAACAATCATATGATAACTCAAAGGCATATATCAAAACAGATATTGGAACGTCACGATGTGTTGACAATCTGAAAGGAGTTAAACAAGATGATGTGTTATGTGCTATTCTATACTGCATCGTCATTGCAGCAATCGTGCTTCAATTTGAAAATGAATGCACATCTGGCTTCTCAATTGGCCGTCACAGTCTTTCCAATCTGAGCTACGCAGATGACATCGCTGTTATAAGTAACTCACGTTGCGAACTGCAAATTTTCCTTCATCTCCTAACTAAATATGCAGCCGAAGTCGGCTTGAAAATTAATGTTTCCAAAACCAAGTGCATGACAACCGATAAAATCAACACAAATCTCCATCTTACCATTGATAACAATGAAGTCCCTCATGTAACTCAATTTATTTACCTGGGACATCAACTCTCCTCTAAAAATGACGGACTTATCGCTGTCCAACATCGCATCGGCCCAGGGTGGGCAGACTTTAACAAGAATAAAGCAATGCTAACTTCGAAAAGTTATAGCCGGTTCAATAGATAGTTATAGTTATAGTTCATTCCTTTATTGGCTAGGTTACTGAAACATCCTCTTCAGGTTAAAGAGGAGGTAGTAAGAGATAGCAATGTAGCAGTTTGACATTTACTGACTGGTACTTTTATGATAAATGAATCTCGGTAATCCCATATCTAACAATATTTTTATGCTTAAATCAGTAAAAGATTTTATACATTCGGTAAGGCTATCAAACATTCGATACGATTAGCTTCGTGTACACACTATGCTTTCCAGTAATGACATCGAATTTTGCTTGTCCTATCTCTTTTAATTCTTATTATGTATATATTTGTATATCCTCCAATTGTGTTGTTTATTTGACATTGTTGAAAATAAATACGTTTTAAAAATGTTTTTGAAGAATGCTGTTGAAAATCCTTTCAAAATCATCATAATCGTTATCATCATAATCATAATCTCCTTTGTCAGTCAGGTACCCCCGAATTCATAATTAGCCTCTTCAACGAGATTGTTGTTCATTACATTTGGCATCTTTAGTATTAAGGTACCTGTCTTTTAGAGGAATAGTTGCGTAGTCCAGGACTAGCGGGCCAGACTTTGCAAGGCCTTACTAAGCTTTGCATAACAAAGTAAGTCCTGCAGGGTTTTTATCTCTTAAGAAATGTCCAGCCAAGAGCAGTGGACGGATTCTGATGGTTTTTGACACTTTGTGGAGGCTTCTTTACAGCTTTTTGTTGGTTATATGTTGCCTCCAGCTGATGCTGGAAATTTTTATGCACTTAAGTAACTTGAAACAGGATCTTCTTGGATCAACTTTTCTCTGCCGTGGACACATGCTGTTTTCACCAGCACTTGGAGATCACAAGACAAAAAAATAATTTTACTATTTGGTGTACGGTACACAAAGTACTGTCACTGAGTGTTGACGCCAATTCTGTGTCAAGGTGACTGCTCCTCCTGTAATTTGAGTCCCCTTGCTCGTGTTGCAAATGTACAGGTTTTTGGATACAGATGAGTTCTATAAGCTTCTTTTTCTTCAACGATTAAATGGAACAGAGTACAACCAAACATATTTTTTACTATAAAATAAGAAAGTTTGCCAATATAGTCGTCATTAGGGGTATGTAATCCACTGGAATTTGTAGTAAGAGTATTGCACCAGGAGAGAAACCACACTGCAACATCTTGTGTAAGTTTGGCATTCGTTGTCTTGCCCACGTCTTCGTTTGTTAAAGCTTCATTTGGTAGCTTTTATCATTGATATGCGTTTTACTTGTTCAGAGACTACTGGATATCATTCGGCAGGCTCAAAATTTTTCTCGTCTGCAGGTAACTCGAAAAACTGCTTTGATCACAGGTGGTTCTTCAGATGAAATTGTTTTCCGCTTGGTTGTGGATTCACTAACTGGAATGTGACCCAAACATTTTAATATAGTCCAACAAGGTCAGATTCATATTGTTTTATTGATTACATTTGTTGTGCTGGGGCGATAGATGCCGACAGCGGGAGACAACAGCGACTGCCAGGTGAATCTTTCTTGTCAGCAGTAAACTTTCCATCCTGGCATCATTGAGCAACAAACAGTTAAGGATGCCAGATGGTGAGAGTGGAGGACAATTAGGAACAAAGGAACCAAAAGCAGAAGCACAAAAGCTCTACAGGTGAGCTTCACATTCGAATCTATTTTCCTTTATAATCGACAAATGTAGTTTAGCGCCACAGAAAATAACCACTGACTTGATTTACACTGAAAACAAGCAGTTGAAGTATCATAATTATCATAATTACAATAGTGACCAAAAGAAATTGAATTACAGAAAGTGGTCGATTGTTATTACATGCAAATTATTATTTTTACCAGTTATTTGAAGCAAGTCGAAATCGACAGACGACTTTTTAGATAATATGTCGTTTCATTTTTGTTGAATGTTTAACATTCTGTTTGCCATTATTTGACCAGACTATTGACTCGGGCGCGTTTCTTTGAAACACTAATTTTGAATACTTAAATTTAAACCAGTATGGCAGAATATGAAATTAATGTGTTGCATGAGCCCCTTTTAAAAATTTCCTCTAAAGATTGTAGATATTGTTACGGTGCCAATTGTACCAGTTAGTGTATGTACTTTTGCTGAACCATTGCTGAATGACCTTGTTATATCTATATATGTACAACCAGTTTGTCGTTCCTTTAGTATGTAGGTATACTGTCAATATTTTTATAATATACAGCAACAAGTAACCTAAATAAAAGAGGCCTCTGGGTTGAGTTGAGTGAACAAAGAGAAGTTTGCTACCGTACATCTTTTCATATATAAGGGAGTCTGTTTAGTCTGTATTTTTGAGTCTATAGCTGTTTGTGGTAATTTGTGTCACATGCACTTTTATGTGCATTTGTCTTTTATGTTTAGTAGCAAGGAAGAATACATGTTTATTGTCACGGAAATTCAGTAGCAGTTTACCAGACAAGCCCTCCACCCATGGTAGTTGTTTTTGCAACAGTAAATGATCAGCGAGACTTTCCGTCTAGTTATTTTCCTTAGTATCATCTGCAAATATGTATGTCACTAATGGCCACTGAATGAAATTCATTAATCCAGAGAAAATTTAATGCAGCTTTTAAAGCAATTCATTGTGAGTTAATCAGTGATTCATGGTTCATTTAAGGAATGAAACTTGAGGCATGTCTTGTGATGTGCCCAGATTGATGACATCCAGCAGAGCCCAATGTTATTTGGGCCAGAGGGGTCATGGAACTTTTCAATTTTAAAAGAATCTAGATTTGACTGAAAAGATACCTTCCAAATTGAATTCATGTTATTTTGATAATTATATTTGTACACAATTCATCATTTTTGGTATTTTTGTTACAATTACTATTTCACTTCTTTGTACCAAATGCCTTAAAATGACTTTTTGAAGTCTGGCATAGGTATTGTTCAGAAATCAATGTGCTCTGGAAGTGAAATTATGAGGGATTTATTTGGAAAACAATTAAAGAGAGTATAATAGAAGTCAGGCCAACAGTGGAGATGAGTACCATAAAAAATGGCTGGTTAGTCCCCTGGTACTGATTAATGACCACTTGGAAATAAACCATTTGTTTGCAGATTACAAAACCCAATTGATGCAGAGTCACTGGTAACTATGATGAGCTTTTAGTTTAAACCATGTAGAGGCTTGCTGTTAGCCAGTTTTGTGCTAGGTCTATAATTCCATAGTTATTGAGCTTCTTTATTAGTTTATTATTTTGGACCAGCAGATTTCTTAAACACCATAAACACTTTGTTAACTTGTTTTCCAGAGTCCAAAAATTCAATCAATTCACCCCAAACTTTGGTTAGCTGTAATGTGGTTGAAAATCTACAAACAAACCATATTGGCATTTATTGAATAGGTTGTTGCTTTCTTTTAATTATTTACTTGATGATAATAAATTAAAAGTTCTAAATACTATAATTGAAAGGTCTGCGAGGCCTGTATAGTGAAAACGTATTGATTATTATAATGTTAATCTCTCATATTTCTGAACCATTGTAAAACCACAAAAAACATCAGGACTCCCAAGGCTAGGGAGAAAATAATTTTAAAAGGAAAAAGTAAGTGCAATATATAGAAATGCTTGCATCCCAGTAATAATATATCAAAGACTTTTTTTCCAGAATCAATTAGCTCATTTAGACAACACTAACAATTATCACTTTTTTTCCCATGTTAATACTAATCATTGTTTTGCCAACTACTTCACTGGGCCCATGATCTTTTCCTTAGTTTCATAGTTTTTATGCCCCAGAGAGGACTCATACTGTTGATGTGTTACCTTAAAATGCTATCACATTCTACTTGGCTTTCATCACATTTTTTTCAATTCAAATTATCAGGCTAATTTTTTAAGATAATTTTTTAGGAAATCCTTTTCGGGGTCATTTCTTCCAAATTCAGTAGGGATTTGCCCCAAAGTTACTCAAGTCTGCATCTCTAAGGATTTTCTAAAAAACTCAATTATGGAGCAACCGATTAAGAATAGAAACAACAATTAGAAATACCATTTTCTTTAATCTTGCAGTATGGCTTGGAATATTCCCAGAAAATTTAAAAGTTATTTTTCTAATGCCTGTTTTCTAGGAATTTGGGGGATAAAAGAGAACAAAGGTAGAGATGCACAATTTTATCCTTTTTTTCATTTTTTTTAAGCTCAATAACTTCAAGAGCCCAGAAAACTAGTAACAAAGTGATTAAAAATAATGCATGACTACATTTGCATACCCTAACATTGTTCAGAATATTTTGGAGTGAAAATACTCAATGTTTGATATAGTTATTAACCCTTTCAAAGCAGAAATATTTTAAATTACCCTCTGGAACATGCAGTGAAAGTCCCATTAGTGAATCATTAATATGATTCACTATAGGGACCTCAGATCTTAACAGTATCGTTATATTTTTAATAGCTGACTAAAAAGGTCATTAAAGATGCAAAATTACAGTTGCACTAGCCCCAATCAGTGGAAAGTTTAAAGATTAATTTTCCATGTTTTCCACCTAACGAAGTGATGTAAATTAGAAAGAGATATGTTTAAAAAAATGGAGCAAGGAATATTAAAAGTTGTTTACATGACACATTTGAGATGCTTTTATATTTGGAGTGTTTTATGTTAACATGATAAATTTAGAATTTTTTATGTTTAAATAGTGTATTTTGAATGTTCTCTTTTGTTTAAATGGTCAATTGAGAATGTTCCTGTGGTTAATATTATCAGCCATTTAATCCAGTGCAGTCTTGAAGCTGGTTGTATGTGATGTAAAAAGTAAGAATTGTGTGTTTGTTACAGAATTATTAATTGACCATTTGGAGCTTCATTACCCAGTTGATTAAATAAAAAGTTACAAAAAGTGGATAAATACAAATTGAAAGCAGCTTGATAATAAGGGGGAAGAATTTTATGAAATGTCATTGTAACTTGTCATTGTAGTCTTGTAAATTGTGCATTCAGTCAACAAAACATTGGCATATAGTCAGGAAAAAAGTAAACATTTTTACAAAATCAAGTCATCTTTGTAACTCTGCTTTAACTTGCCTCAAGCCCTTATTGAGGTAAGGAGGNTTCCAAATTCAGTAGGGATTTGCCCCAAAGTTACTCAAGTCTGCATCTCTAAGGATTTTCTAAAAAACTCAATTATGGAGCAACCGATTAAGAATAGAAACAACAATTAGAAATACCATTTTCTTTAATCTTGCAGTATGGCTTGGAATATTCCCAGAAAATTTAAAAGTTATTTTTCTAATGCCTGTTTTCTAGGAATTTGGGGGATAAAAGAGAACAAAGGTAGAGATGCACAATTTTATCCTTTTTTTCATTTTTTTTAAGCTCAATAACTTCAAGAGCCCAGAAAACTAGTAACAAAGTGATTAAAAATAATGCATGACTACATTTGCATACCCTAACATTGTTCAGAATATTTTGGAGTGAAAATACTCAATGTTTGATATAGTTATTAACCCTTTCAAAGCAGAAATATTTTAAATTACCCTCTGGAACATGCAGTGAAAGTCCCATTAGTGAATCATTAATATGATTCACTATAGGGACCTCAGATCTTAACAGTATCGTTATATTTTTAATAGCTGACTAAAAAGGTCATTAAAGATGCAAAATTACAGTTGCACTAGCCCCAATCAGTGGAAAGTTTAAAGATTAATTTTCCATGTTTTCCACCTAACGAAGTGATGTAAATTAGAAAGAGATATGTTTAAAAAAATGGAGCAAGGAATATTAAAAGTTGTTTACATGACACATTTGAGATGCTTTTATATTTGGAGTGTTTTATGTTAACATGATAAATTTAGAATTTTTTATGTTTAAATAGTGTATTTTGAATGTTCTCTTTTGTTTAAATGGTCAATTGAGAATGTTCCTGTGGTTAATATTATCAGCCATTTAATCCAGTGCAGTCTTGAAGCTGGTTGTATGTGATGTAAAAAGTAAGAATTGTGTGTTTGTTACAGAATTATTAATTGACCATTTGGAGCTTCATTACCCAGTTGATTAAATAAAAAGTTACAAAAAGTGGATAAATACAAATTGAAAGCAGCTTGATAATAAGGGGGAAGAATTTTATGAAATGTCATTGTAACTTGTCATTGTAGTCTTGTAAATTGTGCATTCAGTCAACAAAACATTGGCATATAGTCAGGAAAAAAGTAAACATTTTTACAAAATCAAGTCATCTTTGTAACTCTGCTTTAACTTGCCTCAAGCCCTTATTGAGGTAAGGAGGGTTGGGCAAGTAACTCCACTCGATGAAAACAATTATGCCAAGGAAATAAAAGCAAGGAACAAATCTTCACTTTGGGAGATTAAAAACTGGTAGGGTTTAACCGTACCAGTCATTAACCTCAGTATGAAGATTTGTATGATGGATTTTCATAGATACCATAAAACTTTTCTTTGATCTGGGCCATTTCTGTTTTAAAGCTCACTGTAAATCAGTTGCTTAAGGATTTGCAATCCTCAATGGAGACAACATGGTCTACCTATAACAGGTGGACCTGCATTTAAGTGCTTTCATGCCAATACAGTCAACATAAAGATACATTCATACATACATACATACATACATACATACATGATACATACAGACATAGATATATAGATAGATAGATAGATACATACATACATACATACAGACATATATATATACATATATATATAGATAGATAGATACATACATACATACATACATACAAATAAATATGTGATAAAGATAATTCTGACCTGTAAATTTGGTGTGTATTTTATTGGGAATCATGTCTTGGATTATATGTCAGTGGTTTACAATGAAAAAAACCTTTTCTTATTATGTTCATAATTAGCTAATAAATTATAATAATTTTCTTGTAAAAGTGAGAAATTTGGTTTAGAAATGACTTAGTTAAGAATTTGGTGTCAATAGATCAGTTGGTGGAGCATTAAGCAATACAAGGAACAGGTTCTTGTTGAAGCCCTGCTTAATGCAGCTCAAGGTTTCTGGTCATCTTCCTTTCTCTGTGTTAAACATTTATGAATGGAAGAGAGTTATTAGAATAACATGAAGTATTTATTTTTAAATAAAGCCTTAGAAAGGCATTCTTATATTATTCTGTTTGTAGAATGAGAACTTTGTCCAGACCTGCTATTTGATACCATGTTATTACATTTTCATTTTGTTAAAACAGATGTATTCACCAATTAGCCCAACGTCTTGATTCTAAGCTTCAAGGAGCATTTGACTGGAAGGAGTTATTTGAATCAGACACATTGCTAATTCGGCAAAGGTAAGATTTTTATCAGTAACTAGATTGCATAGGCAAACAAATGTTGAACACAGTAAATTTTTGTTTACTGTATATATAAGTTGGTATATTAGTCAACCAGCTAATTCTTTTACTTATCATTAAATTAACTATTTAAATATCAGGTAATTTGTGAATTAGTGTTTTATTGTATATTTTGATAGGGATTTTTTAAAAATCAAGTTTTAATAATCTTTCTTAAGCTTGAAGTGATGTATATTCTTTAAAATTATTTCACATTTTCTTTCAACCTTCTACTTATTAACAGCAGTACAAGTTTAGATCAAACTAAACAGATTGTGTAGAAAAGACCAAATAGGAACCAAAATGATAAAGAAAATATATTTGTTTTGGGGCTAGATGACAGACAGAAGGTAGAGGAGTCTAAGGCAACTTTTTTAGGTGGGATGACCAAAGTTTAAAGATAAATATTCAATTGATGTAGGATATTTATCATGTTGTGAGCTGTAAGCTTTTTAGATAAGGATCCAGATATTTTGAAACTACTACAAGCACTTCTTACAAACAATGCTTCTTATTCAACAGTGACATATACACACAAAACAGTAGTGTACCCATTGGCACTCCAACACTTTCTGTGATTGCTGAAAATATTCATGCAAGCATTTGAAGCCACAGCATTATCAACAGCACACCAAATGCCAGCTGCTAGGGAAAGATATAAGTACAATCATTAAAGAAGATTACCTGTGAAGTTTTTTGAGTACATCAGGAGTCTTCGATCAAACATTGTGTTTACCAGGGAGAAAGAAGAAGAAAACAGTTGTTCTTTCTTGATGACCTAGTGAAGAGACAAGCATATTGTACTATTTCTGTTACCATCAACAGGAAAGCAACTCACACCAACCAGTGCCTTGATAACAAATCACATAATCCAGTTTTAGCTCACCACCATTCTATTCACCTTTCTGTTTGGAAGGGGAAGAAGCATCATTTAAAACCAATAGAGCCTTAGAAAGGAAGAACAACACCTTTAAAAGGCTCCTCTATCCAATGGACACCATACTAGGGATGCTTAGAGAACATTAAAAAAACTAGCACCCCAATCATGAAGAAGAAAGGGAACCTGTAAAGCAAATATGCCCATCCTTTGTCAAGAACAACAGTGAGTAGAAAAGACAAACTCTCCAAACAAAAAACAAACTTGATATCAAGTGTTTATTTCTCACATCATCCACCTTTAGGATGATACTCTCAGAGCCTTAGAGTGTAGTTTACAGACTACATTGTAATGACTGGCCTGCCTTTTACATTAGAGAATGAAAACATTCCTTGGGTCAAAGAGAAAAAGAACACAAGAGAGCTGTTCAAAAAGGTGACACTAAGGGTCATGAAATAGAAAAGCAGTGCTGGACAAAAGACCACACCTTTTACTGGAAAAATGAAAAGATTTTGGAGAAGAAAATAAATTATATAACAAAAAGAATAAAAGCAACCTTCCTTTCCATACAGGACAGCAATCACATCAACAGCTTATCATACACATACCAAAATATGGGTTTTAGTACTAAAGAAAAGAAACACAACAAACACAAGTTATGTATAACATCACTTGGCAAAACAACACTGCCCCTTTCACCAAGCATGCCCACACTATCAAAGTATAAAATAGCTATACCTAATTAATTCACCTGCCTGACAATTGGAGAATTATCTCTCAAAACTTAGCTCAGAAAGAGCTTACAACTCATGATATAATAAATATCCTACATAAATGGCTTCCACTGAGTCCATAAAGTCAAGACTTGTTAAGATAGTTAGATAAATATTTAAATTGAAAATGAAACCCTTTTCCATTGCAATGTAGAATGATATCTTATATACTAATTTTTCTATGTTTTGGGGTGTTTTTTTGCATTTATTTGTTCTTTAACCCAAAAATTTAAGGGCCAGTGACTATAATGCTAGTTGCATGGGCTCTGAGTAAACAGAGAAAATGAAAAGGTTTAAAAATAGTAGGAGGTTAAGAAGGAAATAAGGGGTGATTTGGAAAGTAAAACATTTTTAACATCAGTGGGCAAAGAGACATTATGAACAAATTGTCATGGTACTTTGGAGATATCAGCACAGCTCTGTAGATACTCAGGAAGCCTTTTTATGAGAAGGGTTTTTTTATCTAAGGAAATGTATGTTCTAGGTCTGTGACAGGGTTTAATTATTAATATCCTGTTTACTATGAAGAGAAAGTATGATATTTATATTTTAAATGTCAGAAAATTCACTGTATTATTTCACCATTATATCTGAAGGACCTCAAAAACAGACATAATGTAACTGATAATGAGAGATTACAATACCTTGGATTGTATTATGCACATTTTTGAAATATAAAAAACAACATTGAAAATAAATACTTCAGATTGCACATTGATAAAATTGAAAGAATAAAAGAATCACAAGATGATCCCACACCTGATCTATAGGGGCCTACCCATTACAAAAGAGTAGTGCAGTCGAGTACCTCCACTTGGAAATATTTTAGCATTGTAAAACATATGGTATGACAACATATAGAACCAGTGACAGGGATAACTGATACCCCTCATATGGAGAACTTTTTGTTTATACATGTAGAATAATTAAAGTGGACTGAAAAGACATTGTTACAAAGGACATGGAACTCATGCATCGTTAATATGGCTCTGTGAAGGTCACTAAGGAGATAGTGGATTTAGAGTTTTGAATGACAAGTTATGGAGGGGGAATTAATAGACAAAGAAAATGGCTTTTAGAAGCTAATGGAAAATTAAGAGTACAGGAGCCAAATTAGGGAATGAAAATGGTGTGACAAAAAAATCCAAGGAAGCCTAGGCAACATGTTTTGTCAGTAAATCAAATGCTTTTTAAGAGCATTATCTAGCTTAATATTTTTTGTTAGGCTGTAAAGCTTTTTGGGAAGAAAAAATAATTTAGCTTTATGTTTTGTATCTCTGTTATTTTTCTTGGATAAAGCTTTGCAGAAATTTGAAATAACTTTGACCACTGCAAAGTGTAAGTTGCTAATTCACCCCTCTGGAGTAAACCAACCAGATCCTGTTAAACTATGATACATAAGAATACTAGCAGTAGTGCATTTGTGCATGGTAAATTATAATATGACATTAGGTGAGGTTTCAGGTTCAATGACTCTACTACCCATGAAGTTATATGCTTTATTTGTTTTTCCATCATAAGTGTCAGGCTGTTCAATGTGTGTCTGTTTTTAAAGATAGATATGACAGAGCCAACAAAACAATAAATATTATTTAAAAGATACATTCAGAGATTGTTTCCTGCCTCTGAAGGGTAACCCTCTCAAAGAATTGAAAAAAGTAAACAACAGTATAACATGCTGTTAAACAAATGAAGTACTTTTCCCTATTGGTACTATTGCAGTGACAGGATTTAATGAGAAGAGAGGACTGTATGAAGGAGAAAAAATCACAAGATAACTAACTCCAGAGTAAACATCAGCAAATTAGAGAATCCCTAAGAAGAATCAACCTTCCTCTTGGACTGCCTGGTGAAGATGCATGGCCCTGGATGGTGGGTTAGAGATTGCACACATAGACCAATCCAGTTCAAGGCAAGGCACCCTGATGAAAAACTCTGGTCTTCCAAGTCTTGGTGTTGGGAACGAGACCAACTACCTTATCCTGTTAAAAAACAGGCCGTGAAACTACAGACATTATTATTCATCAAGAAAACTGAGGGGATAGGAGATCATCAACGATGGTATTATAATGGCGATGGGTGAAAGCCCTTGGGAAGCTCATTTTTTGGTGAGGTCACTTGAATTCCCCAAAATGATGTTCACCATTGGACACTGGAATGTAAGAAGGATGTACAGAGGTAGTACAGCAGCACAGATTGCAAGGGAGATGGAGGTGCATAATCCAGACATTATTGTGATAAGTGAATGCAAATGGACAGAACACAAAGGATGAAGATGGCAACAGGAAAGACACTGATCTAGAGTGGAAATGAGAAATGATTGACAGCATTTTTTGACCTGAGCACGGCATATGACACCATCTAACACAGACTAATGATCAACAAGCTGTATCACTTCACTAATGATCCTAGGCTGTGCAACATTACCCGATCCATGCTCTCGAACTGAAGGTTCTATGTTGTGCTAAATGATTGTCAGAGTCATTGGTTTAGCCAGCACAAAGGACTTCCACAAGGAAGTGGGCTTGAACCTACTTTGTTCAACATATAGACAAACAACCAACCCAAACTTCTGGTGTGTAACAGGTTCATTTATGGGTAACCACCCAGAAGCAAGGCTTCCTTGATGTCAAAAACACCCTACAAGATGCTCTGACAGAGATTTCAGTGTACTATAAAACTAACCATCTCAAGCCTAATCCCAGCAAAACACAGCTCTGTAGCTTCCATTTGAAGAACAGGCAAGCCCACTGACAACTAACTGTTTCCTGGGAAGGACAACAAGTTCAAAATGACCCAGACCCAGTCTACTTGGGAGTGACCCTTGACAGAATGCTGTCTTTGAAACAACTTCTGACCAAGCTCAGAGCGAAGGTGGAAACAAGGAACAATCTGCTGCACAAACTCATCAACAGCAATTGGGGTGCAGATCCCCAAACTGTCCATACATCTGCTCTTGCCCTTTGCTTCTCAGCCACAGAATATGCCAGTTCTACGTGGCCAGTTCTTGCCATGCACCAAAAGCTGACCCAACCCTGAATGACACATACATGATAGTGACTGGATGTCTAAAGACTATTCCTGCCCCATGTCTACATGCACCTGCAGGCATTGCACCACCTGTCCAAAGAAAGGTACAAGACAGCAGAAAGTGGAAAAAAACAGGAGACTGATACTAGGCACCCCCTCCACCATCATCAAGCTACTTGAAAAAGACTATCTTCAAGGAGCAGCTTCATGGACTGCACTCACCCACTCACAATATCTGTGGCTGCAGCCATGCATGGGGAGTGGAACCATAGATTGAATGAAAATAACATGTCCATGACCTGGATCAGCCTAGGCATTATCCCATCACACGAACTTGCCACCAGAAATGAAATAAACTGGCCAGTATGGAAAACTCTCAGCTGACTGTGAGTCCAGCAAGGAAGATGCAAAGCATCTCTTAAATGCTGGGAGATCAGTTCTACTAATCTGTGTGAATGCGGCAACCTGCAGACAATGGAGCACCTTCTCTCCTGCAGTTAAGCTCTGAACTGCAGCTTTGGTGACCGTGCTGAACCGGCAGAAACCACTGTTGAATGTGCCACCTACTGGAGCTCCCAAATTTGATAACTGATGAAAGTCGTGAGACTCAAAGAAGAAGAAGAAGTGGAAATGATGAACTGCACAAGGATCATTGTTTCATCATGGTTAGCCAACAAGAACAGATTAAGAAATACGAACAATTATGTTTTGAGATACGTGAAAGACGGGAAGATTATAACGTAAAAATGATTCCAATAGTTGTTGGATGTCTCGGTGGAGGAATGAAAGAACTTTCATTCCTCCACCGAGAAAAATCTTTGAGTTTGATAATGAGAAAGAACTCCAAACATTATTGAGAGAAATCCAAAAGACAGTACTTTGGGAAAGCGAATCGATCATCAGAAAAGTGTTATCGGCACTGTTGACTTAAGGTATCTTATCTGAAGCTAACAAAAATTGGTAGCTCAAGCCATCCAGGGCTGCTCAGGGTAGTAAATTGGTCGTATTGTTACCCATAAGCTACCGTGAGCAGGATTGGATGATAATGGCTGACTTTATCATTTTCATTAGTATCTTGTAATTTGATATATAGGATGAAAATTGTATTGTTAGTTAATATAATAATAATAATGATAATAATAATAATAATAATAATAAATAATAATAATAATATAATAATAATAATAATAATAAAACATTCCCGCTCAAACCGCAGACTTGCCAGTCAGTTGCCTGACCTTAACCGGTTGTGCATGTCCCAAAAGGGCTGACACATCATGCATTTCTGTTTAAC
>RDPX01000220.1:0-16602 GCA_003991215.1 Morbakka virulenta
TTCTGGTTTAGCTATTAGATCTTTTAAAAGAATAATATGGCCTTTCCAGCAGTCAAATATTACTTTTAATGTTTTATGTTATCTGTGCCTCTTCTTTTATTCGTTAAGTTTTTCATAATAGTAAATTGATGTATCGTTAGCAAAAAAGGATGGTTTACATGATGTCAAACTTGTCAGTGAATCATAACATTCATTAACATCTATAAAATAAATAAGTACTGGATCAATAAAACTGGATCAAATACTATTATAAATAATAAAAAAATACATCAGAGATTTCTGCGGAGCATCACTTTTTACAAATTGTTTAGAGGGAAGAAAGAATCTTCAACTGAAGACCACTGTAAAACCTTGTTGCAATAAGATAGAAACAATTTTAAAGTTGATATCTAGACACCGTAGACAAATATTTTTAAAAGCAAAAAAGATTGGATTATTGTAACCGACGCAGATCTTATTTCACTATTCTCATTACCTATTAGTCGTCCATGCTCTTTTTGTCTTTGCCTCTTAAATGCAAGAGACACACCAGTAGATTCTTTGTTCGTGAATACAGTTTAGTAACCACAAAAGAGTATGGTTATTAATTTTAACAACCACACCCCTTTTTTGGGTTTTAACGTCATTTCCCCCCAGTACTGGGGCTCAGACGGTGCCTTTCACAGGGACTTCCATTTGGCAGTGAGGAATTTCTTGGCCATACCCATACCCATACCCATACAACTAAACCCATACAGCCCAACCCATACAACCATACCCTTTTAACAATCCCAATTGATCTAGAATTGCCAGTTACTTTCTTTGCTTCTTATTGGGAACGCTACAACTTTAGCCGATTACCAGTTTGTAGACTTTCGTTACTAATGACATATGGATTAGATTTCATAATGAGGATTTGTAGTGTTTAATCAGGAAATAGACAGCCATGAAAAACGGAGACAACTTTGTGCTATAATCCCAAATAGGAGGTATGTCTGCTGTCCGACACCATTTACATTTATTGACACTTCGTTACAATGCTTTTATTTTTTGTACACAGTCACAACATTCAAATTGGTGGAAAAAACCCATTTTGAAACTAATGCATCCTCAGCCTATGCACGGTTTGTCTGACTCAATGTGACTTGATGTGGCCTGCATTTGCTTACACCCTTAAGCAACCATGACTTATTCATAAAACATCACAGGTTGTAATAACATGTTGCAAGCCTGTTAATAATTGTGCATTTACTTTGGCTAAAAAATTGAGCTTGTTAGCTTTTGTGTATTGTAATTTGTTTACATTAAGTCCAACAAAATTGCCAGGTAGAAAAAAATGCTAACTTCTTTTCCTTTCCTACAAATGAGATATTTCTGTCTTTCCCCCCATAGGCCTGCATTAATTTTCGTCCACTCATAACAAAATATCAATTTAATGATTTTACCACTCCGACAGACCTATGCAAGGTCTCTTTTCCCCCTTTTAATTAAAGAAGAATTATTCATTATTTTTGGGGTAACAATCCTTTAAAACATTTTCAGGAGAGCATTTTGGGTTTCACTTTCACCCACAGAAAATCCTGGAGTGGGTTCTAAACATTTTATTGTTTTTCTCGTTCTTGTTCTTGTTACGCTTATATTACCGCGCATATAAGCCTACGTCGTTTATAGGCCCATGGGCTTAAAAACGAGAGCAAAAATCATATTAGACAAATGAAGATACAAGATTTTTATTTTATGAAATACTTTATTTCCTGTTTACAATATCCTTAATTACCAATTCAGCTTTTAATAAAAAAGTCTTCGGACCCTTTATTGTATACCTGCATGGAACTTCTAGTCCGTTACCCCGCTTATTTTCTCTTGGTCCAGTTACAATCGCTGTGATTACTACTCCTGAATTCAAAACCAAACTGCAATGTCTGGAAATTTCTGCAGGCACATGACCAACGAGAACTTCATTTTTAACCACTTTGATTGCGTATTTATCGTGGGGATATTCTGGTTCAACTTGACAGTTTAAATATTCTCTAATAAAAGGTGAGCAAACTTTTTTTGGTAATATGATGACCTATTACAAAACTTTCAACTGCAATGGTATAAGTTTTAACATCAGTTGTTCTCGATATCTTCCAAGATTTGCTGGCAAAATGCAATGTTATTTACTAACATCAATGAAATTTGTTTTGAAATCGCTTTTTAGTTTAATGCTGTTTTATTTACTGTTAATGAAAGATGACAGAGAATTGCAAAAGTTATCCGTTGAGCTGAAAGAAGGAGGTTTTGAGGATTTTATATGAAAATGGTAGAAATGTTTCTGCCACAGCCAAAGCTTGTTCTGTCGATAGAAAGAATGTTTGTAGATGGAGACACTAGCTTGATATCAATGAAAAAAAAATCGCAAAGAAAGTAATAAGTCAAGATTTAAAAGAAAAATTAGACCNAAGATTTGCTGGCAAAATGCAATGTTATTTACTAACATCAATGAAATTTGTTTTGAAATCGCTTTTTAGTTTAATGCTGTTTTATTTACTGTTAATGAAAGATGACAGAGAATTGCAAAAGTTATCCGTTGAGCTGAAAGAAGGAGGTTTTGAGGATTTTATATGAAAATGGTAGAAATGTTTCTGCCACAGCCAAAGCTTGTTCTGTCGATAGAAAGAATGTTTGTAGATGGAGACACTAGCTTGATATCAATGAAAAAAAAATCGTAAAGTAAGTAATAAGTCAAGATTTAAACGAAAAATTAGACCTCAGAAAGCTAAGTATCCTTTACTTGAGGAGGCACTCGTTAAAATTGTAAAAGAGACAAGAAGCAAGAGGCAAACAGTTAAAGGGAGGGTGATCAGGAGAAAAGCAAGGAGTATATTTCCAAAACTTTATCCTGATCCGAGTAACACTTTCGCAGCTTCAAATAGGTGGCTGGAGATAATGCTGAAAAGAAACAATTTGAAATACCACACATTTACTAGTGTTGGACAAAAGGTACCACCTGATGCTCCAGAGAAAGCACAAAAGCTTCTTTCAGACATGAGAAACTGTTATAAAGACTACGAAATGATACTTAATATGGACGACGCACCGTGTTATTTTGATGTGCTCTGATCGATAACCACTGGCACTAAGGGTGGTACAATGAGACAGGACATTATGATTAATCAGTATGCAAGCTTACTGAAGATAAGATCTGGATGCTTCTTTGAACAAACCAAAACTTTGTTACTTATGGACACGGCTAGGTCACGCGAGGGAGATAACGTTCTTTGAAAACTGAACGAATTGAATACCGCAGTCAAGTTTATTCATGGTGGTATGACACCATTACTTCAATTTATCGACACACGTGTGAATAAATTATCTAAGGATTTAATGAAAGACAGATGGGCTGAATGGATCGAAAACGGTGAAATGGAGTATACTAGAACAGAGAAACGGAGAAAAGTGTCCTATGACGTGGTTTTTAGTTGGGTCGAGCAGTCGTGGAAAGATGTATGTGGAGACATGATTATGAAAGGATTTAAAGAATGTGGTTATATTGAAGGGAATTGGGGACTTAAACGTATTGCATTCACGATTAAGAAAAAACCATTTTGAACAGAGAAGTTTCCATAAACGTCATACTCGAAGTAGAAGAAATGGTGCTAGCTATGGAGGAAGAACTATCGGATAGGCCAACCATTGACGTGGACGATGACGATGATTCTGCAAGTGATGGTGGTGACAACAGAGAAATTGAAATAGAAGAGTTCTCAGATCCTAGTTCAGATGAGCAAAGCGGTGAAGAAGACATTGACATTGAAAAACTTTTTTTATTACGAGGACCTATTGTATTTGTTAAAAACACTATGTTTATTTTTGGTCGGCAGAAGGCTCGACCTATAATCTGAGGTTTGTTAGTTAGTCGATTCCTTAGTTCGTCACACTTTCAAAAAAAACACTTTTTCCTGTTGATGGGACAGATGTTTTGGAGCCGGAGAGTAAAAAAAAATATCTCTCTACTGTTTTATTGTTCTATTGTTTGTTCATTAGTACCTACACCCCAGGTATTTTGTTGATATTCTTTTGTGTTTCACGTAAGAAAATCTTGTGAGCCCATGGGCTTACAAATGAAAGCACTTCAGAATTTTCACAAGCCAAAATTCGTTCATAAGCCTATGGACTTATATGCGCGGTAATAGATTATGTAGAAGAATTTTCAACATGTACGGATTATAACGTCTTATAGCAACAAGTTACTTTGCTTCAGGAATAAAGATTAAAAGATCCAAAATTATATAACTCAGTTAGCCTCGTGCCTTTAAACTAAATTGTATATTTTACATAAATGGTGTCTTTTTCGTCATGTTCTTATTTTGCTTGAATCTAGATACAAGGGCTCATTTTCTTTGCAAAACCTATGTCCTGTCTCATTGTACCACCCTTAGTGCCTTCAATTACCATATTATTAGGGAATTTTCCTTTATGTTCTTTCTTTAAATTTTAAAAAATTACCATCGGTGGAAATTTAACAGCGGTGTAATTTTTACCTTGCCCTTGGACACCAGCAGTTAAGACAACAGTAAAACGTAATTTTTCGTTACCCGTAGTCACAGAAAACTGGTCAATGATGTCCTCTCTGCGTCGAAAAATAACTTCTCATCAAAAGTCGACATTTACACAGTTAATAAAGGTCTTCAAAAGAAAAAATAGAAACCGGCAACTCAACACCTTAATCTGAAAAATACGAATTTTTAAAAACATTTAAAACAAACCAATAGGTGTAGAAGGAGTGACAAGTGATTGTCAGTGGAGTCCATATGGTGCTTTTTTTTGTTATCCACCAGGACCAAAGTGCCCCACCTCATCATAAGACAAACCCAACCCACTGGATATCAACCCTATATTATTAGAATTTTTTACTCTAAAGCTTCTCCATAATGAATTAGCAAGATGTTTTCAGTGAATTAAAGAGATATTTTTTTCTAATTTTGTTTTGTATAGCGCTATATTTACAAATGTTTGATTTATTGCAATAAATATTTGTCTGACAGTCAATTAGACCACATGGGTATTTTTCCAATCTAATGTTAACACTGTTTATACTATTGAATAATTAATTCTACTTTTGTATAGAATAAACTCATTATCATACTGGTAAAAGTAAAATCGAAATAACCATAAGGTATCCAGTAATACCAAGACACTTTATATACCTTGTACAAACCAGCTTTGTTGGAGTCGTTTTGATGGATAGGAGACCAAAATCTTAATAAGGTATGTCCAAAATACTAGTAAGTAGACTGTTAATATTTAATTTGAATTGGCCAGCATATCCACAACACTAGTTTTACACATCTGTTGTTAATTGCGGTAGGAATACGTATTACATATCCAAAGTTCGCCATAAATGTCTATGTAAAAGCATAGCAAAAAGTGTCTGCATTTATATTCTCAATGCATGTAAAATTTGATATAACATGTTAGCAAATAAGCAACAATATGTTCTTAAAAGGTCATGTTTATTGAAAATTTATCATTGGCACCATTGTAACCAATGCTCATCTCTTACGTTTATTCTTTGGAATTTTGCATGTCAAATTCCCAAGTTTGGGATACTATACCTTCAAATTTATGTTCTTCCACTTGTTCATTCCTATTTAGTTGGTTGTTTTACTCCGTGTGACTTTTTTTGTCGGCAAAGATCTGTTTTATGTTCTTGTTTCTACTGTTTTACCTCTGCAGCTAAATTTATTGGTAACGTCATGTTTCTCTGAGGTCGTCTTTTCCTTCCTCTGCCTGGAAACCAGTAGTAATCAGGTTTAAAACTTATTTGGACACATCTTTGTATTGCAGACGCTGTCGCTTTCTAGAACGTTCTCCTTCTACTAATTCATCGTAATTAGGATATATCAAAATCCTCTGAGATTCCATTCATATTTTATGAGAAAACTGTGATGTTAAACAAGCAAAAGTACTGAAAGAGAAATTCAGTATTAAAAAAAAAGAAGAGGAAGAAGAGAAGGCGATATTTCGCGTACAAAATATCTGACAAGAACAGAATAACGACGCGGGAAAAGAGTTGTGGAATCAAATGGAATATTGTATAAAATATACGATTTTGGTAAAAGCGGAGTAGTTAATATAGGGAGCTACTTAATTTTTATACTTCTTTTTTCTTTATACTTGCAACTTTTTCCCTGCAATACATTTTTTTTCAGATACATTATGTACAATAAATTTGAGGCTTGTTTGTTGCTTGGAGATCCTGGTAAGTAATAGTACTTTTACCACCATTTTCACCGATATCTACGAAAAAAAGCAAGTGAAGAGCAACGAACATTCAACAAAGAAAATAAAGAAAATGAAAGTTAAATTGCCTCTTAGTGTTAGGTAAGATATTTTTGAAGTATTCAATGTTTTTGTGTGGGTTTTTGATGAGTTTAAAAAAGTTAGACAATTGAAGATAGCTGCGAGATAATTGTGTTTACAGGTGACATTGCGTTATTGGTTTTACATCATATTTTCAAACTCCGATACAAAGAAATGGTCATGATGAGGAAGGCAGTCACCAATCACTCGGTTATCTTTATGGGTGAAGCTAAGTTTTCTATCCCTTATTCACTCTCAAATTGCCATCTCGATTATTAAGAAAGTCGGTATGCATAACTTTCTCGAACAGGGGGGTCTCTTCGGTAGACATTACATATTAGATGATTTTTGTATTAAATAAAATATTTTTCTTGCGACAACTCTCTCTAATAGGAACTTCAACAAAATCGTAGGTAAATAGAATACGTTTTGATAAAGCAAATAGATTGTTTTGCCTTTCCTTTGCCTCCCTTGTAAACAAAGATAATTTTTACACCGAGGTAGGTGTAACATGGTTACAAGTACGGATTTTACAAGATGACACCCTAAAAATTCTTTTTGCTGTGGTTTACTTGGTCGTTGTAGTGTGGTAACACCGCAAAGATGTAATAAAAATATTGTTGTTAATGATGCTCTTTTCAATTTAATTTTAAGCTTTTGCTTCATTATATTAAAGATTACTAAACTTTCAATTAATTGTTTACAATGTGCAAGTCCTGTCTGAATGGCGTTTAGGCCCGAGTTCTGTTTCTTGCGGCTTTTCAGTTGCTTAAGAAAATTTTGAAAAGGGTCCAACAAAAATTAACCAAAATAACACCCACAAATTAACTCGTCAGCTTAGTCCAGGTAACGGCTTTTGACACCAATAGGAAACCAAGAGTTATGCCAAATAAAAAAAAAGAGAATCAAATTGTATGTTGACAAGTAGAGCATAAAAACACGTGTCGATCAAAAATAATATGGATATCAAAAACACAAACTCTCCTTTGAAGCAAAAAAAAACATGCTAAATACAGTATTTCGACTCTTGAAACGTATTTGAGTAAAGCAGACTAGTTTTCAATTTGGGGAGATTGATACACTTTTTCTAATAAAGCAAAGCAAAAAAAAAAGAAAAAAAAAGAAATAGGCTTTTGCATTTCAGAAACTATTAAGTGACAGGAACAAAATTGTAGAATTACTGACGGGAGTCTAAGAATTTCTCTCTCTGTATATATGTATAATTTTAGGCTTTGTATCCTATCGATAGTCAACTAAAATATAAAGTGTGCACATACAAGATTAAAGAATAGGTACACCTTGTATTGCATTATAACAAAAATAAGGTCTGTACAACGATTGTACTATAAATGTATTGCAAAGTCCCAAATGACGCATTAAAAGATTTCTAAGAACAATAGGATTACAAAAAATTCAAAGCATGTAAGAAGTAACCAGTGTATGAGATACACATGACTTTTGGGTCAATATATCGAAATGTCGGAATGGATTCTTTGACAGTGATTTAAGCGCAATGAAGAAGGACAGTTGGAAAGGCATGAAGTCGAAATCAGTAGCCGACAGGGCACTTCAAAATTAAAAAAAATGACGGTTTATCAGGAGCTTAACATTAGCAATAAGCTAGGACAAGTAGCAGCATGATGAAGCATTAGTGGCCCAACAGGAAAATTTTTTTTGCCATGTGGAAAGAAATATGGAAAGAAGGGAGTATTTACAGGGAAACTGGAAAATTACAGTACGTAAAAGGTAGACAGTGTATGACATATAGATGTCTTGATTTCACATGTCGGAATGGATTCTCTGACAATGATTTATGTGCAATAAAGAAGGACAATTAAAAAAGACATAACATAGAGGAAGGATCAGCTAATGAATATAGGATGAATAGGCATTACATAGATACTAGTTTATTGGTTGCTAATTAAAAGTCTTGATTTCCTTGTTTCTGTGTAGGATGATTATAGTGTGGACAATTTTAAAGGCAACAAAAGCAACAGAAAAAATGAGTAAGTATGAAATGTTATTATTAATACTGATTGTGACGTAAAGTTTATTATAAAAAATGAGAGAAGTGGTGTTTTATTTAATATTTGCATTTTTTCTTCTTTTGGAAATTTTAGACTAGCACTGTAATTATTATCAGTATATTTTGATGACTTATCAATATACTTTCATGAACCAGAAATTAAGGGCTGCTCATCATCATCATCATCATCATCATCATCCTCATCATCATCATCATCATCATCATCATCATCATCATCATCAGCGTTTTGCGTCCAGTTTTCCTCACGNATGATTATAGTGTGGACAATTTTAAAGGCAACAAAAGCAACAGAAAAAATGAGTAAGTATGAAATGTTATTATTAATACTGATTGTGACGTAAAGTTTATTATAAAAAATGAGAGAAGTGGTGTTTTATTTAATATTTGCATTTTTTCTTCTTTTGGAAATTTTAGACTAGCACTGTAATTATTATCAGTATATTTTGATGACTTATCAATATACTTTCATGAACCAGAAATTAAGGGCTGCTCATCATCATCATCATCATCATCGTTTTGCGTCCAGTTTTCCTCACGAAGTTGGACGTCCTGTGATTCTCCTCCATCTATGTCTGTCATAAATCACCCCTCCTCGATCCTTAACACAATAATGTTATTTTTTGCCATGTCTTCGTTGGAATTCCTGTCGGCCTTCTACTAACTACCTCCGACTTCACTCAATTTCGTAGGATCACTCCTTATATTTCCAAAAATGAAATTAAAGTTTCGTAAAAATACTCTCCTCTTTACTGGACCGAAACTCTTCAATGAACTTTGAACAAAAATCAGAAGCCAAGAAAATGGAAGGCAACTTAAGGATAAAAAATAAAAAATGAAAATCGTAAGCAAATGAAAATTCTGAAGCTCCAAGCAAAACATAGTCAGTTGAACCAATAAGTTTTAATTTGTATCTATTACAAATATATTAGTCAACCAAGAACTTCAAAGGTTCTTACTAAGAGAGAAACAGCACTAAAGCCAAACCATTAAGTTGCCTCGCAATAAGAGCAAAGGAGCCTATAGCAAACAGGAGCAAATTAAGAATGGAAAGATTTCTGCGTTTTAATAGTCTGAGGTATGGAACATGGATTGCCAATAGTAATGGGTACAATGGCTATTGGCTATTGCTGGTACACAATAAAAGTAAACAATTTTACAAGTTCTACATCTTATCCACAATTTTGTCTCCATGCCAACTTGCATTTTTCTTTCTTGTTCCGTTTTCATGGCAACTAACTCAAATCTTCAAACAACTTTAAGTATTGAGATCGAATGGTTCAAAATAGAAAACCCCAGGTCACTTATCAAACAGTTCTCTTATGTTTCTTGGGTTTATGTAGTGGTCATTTTTCTTTGTTGTTCCACTGTAAAATATTGGCTTTTCTTTGTTGTTCCACTGTAAAATATTGGGTTTTCTTTTTTTTTGTTCCACTGTAAAATATTGGGTTTTTTTTTGGTGTTCCACTGTAAAATATTGGCTTTTTTTTGGTGTTCCACTGTAAAATATTGGCTTTTCTTCGTTGTTCCACTGTAAAATATTGGCTTTAAGATCGGGGGATGGTTCCACTGGAGAAGTCCCGATCTTTATGCTCTTTATAAAGAAAACTTCAGTGTGATAAAGAATAAAAATGTTACAGTATCGGTTCAAGAGGCTCCTTTTGTTAAATTTTGATCTCTCAGCTTTGAAGGAAAAAGTAAGGGTTTCTAATATTGATATATGATCTTAACAATTTTTTTGCAGACGAAAGAGGCAATGTAATTCTACCAAAGCAAAAAAAATGAGAATTAAGGTTATTTTTCATTATATTTTTAAGTTAAAAGAATTTTGGTTAATAATTGTAAATGTTTTCTCGACTTATTTATTCGTAGGTGAGACTGCTACCACGTCGAAGAAGCTAAGAAAAATTTTTCAAAGCTATGACCAAGACGTTCGTCCGGAAAGTGATGGTAATAATTCCTTTCAATGTCTTGCGATGCACTGTTTTGCCGAATTTCATAACAAAGTTTTTCAGATTGTTCATACCTTCCTATAAAAATGCTTTGTATCAATTTGGTAATAGTATGTATTACAATTACCTTAAATGGAACTCATGTGAAGAAAATTATATCTTTTTTAAAGTGTCAAAAGTATACTCCTGTAATAAAAAGTGTACTACAAGGGCTCTGCTGTATAATGCAATATTTAGTACTGCCTGTGTAATGCCTACCGACTGTTAGTCTTAGACTAATGCAATTGTATTAAAAGTAAGGATGGTGTTATACAGGATTTTTGCATCCTTTGTTGATTACACTGAAAGGTTAAAAAGTTTCACTCACTTTGTTACTTTGTGAAATCTCTTAAACAGTGGAAATCATTTTGTCACCAACTGTTAAAGCTCAAAGTTGAGTTTAATTCTTATTACAAAACAAGACTCAAACACGATACGTAAATTAATTTATAGGCTTCCTTGAGTCGAATAGAATATAATGATGCAGCAGACTTGTAAAGGAGTAAAATATACTGTGCTGTATCTTTACAGAAATGCCCCAACTTTGATGTTGTTTTATATTTTACTCTTCCATGGGCAAGAATTTTTAGGATGCACCATTTCATTGTCAAGTTCTTGACTAAAACATTTATGTTTTATGTTTTTCTTACCAGCTCTTCCTATGTATAATTTTACTAAACAGCTACGAACCTTGGATTGTTCTCTGAGAGTCATTTCTGGCTTTCTTTGATCCATTGCTCTTAGAATTGACATACCTCATCCATTAAATAGAATGAATATACCTCCAGTTTAATTCTTACCACACCACTGTTTTTCTGTAGGCTAGACACTGTGTCTAAAGCAACATTATATTACAGCTACAACAGCTTTATATTACACTTTTGATATAGCCTCATAGCGATTCGCAGAAAACTGCTATAGGCATTATCCTTTAAATCTTGCAGCAATTTCAAAAAACTGTAACCGTCCCCAAATCCTCCACTTTCTTACTCTGTGCACCTTTACATTGAGCACATATAATGGTCGTGTAGTTGCATGCCCAAGAGGAAGTCTCAGGAAAAGAAGATAAATTTTAATGCATGCCGACATACGGATTACATAAAAATATATCATAAGAAACCATTATGTCATACAACATAAAATAGTTCTGTATTAAAGCAGTAAAGAAAACTATGATTTTGCTTAAGAAAGATGTACACTTCCCGACATTAGTTACTCAAACCTCTCGTTTGGGTTTTCATTAAAACTTTCGTACAAGACAGACCATACTAACATACTTTATTTTTGACAACTTTCTTTATTATTTAGGTCCTCCTGTGGAAATCTCTGTTGGTTTTATCTTGTCCTCCGTTGGACCTATCAATGACAAGAGTCAGGCAAGAGCAGTAATTAGCTGCTTTTCTTTGGATGACAGTGGATGTATATGGAAGCTATGTATGTGGTTGTGTATGTATATACAGTGTATTTATATATATGTATCTATATTTGTGTATGCATACGCAGTATGTGCGTCTGTTTATATATATGACGTGTTTCCGTATGTATGTGTATGTATTGCAGTGTAAAACACTTTTTTAACAGTGTTACACAAAAGTCACTCTTTTTTCTTGAAATGAGCTTCCCCCTCTGCCGAGAAACGTAGCACCCAAAATAACCTTATTGAGCTGTCCAAATCATGTAAAAATATTTGCTTCTTATCCTAGCGTTTTGCAATAAAAGCTCTGATAGAATTTTGTGAGTTTTCAAGTAGCTTTCTCAGAATTTTATAGGTTATACCCTTTGCAAGAAATTTACTTTCCAATTTCGATAAAGACAGGTGTGCTGAATTGAAAATACCTAAGATTGGTATAACATCTATATTTCTCCTTTTTAACAAGCCCCCTGACCTAACAGTACCTTCGGAACAATTAAAGTAAGATGAGTTCTTGTGACTTCACTGGTTCATTGTAAATGAATGTTTTTCAATTAGCTAAGGTTTAGCTGATGATTTCTTGCAAGGCATAGCCCTGACGTAACAATCTTGCAAAGGGTACAATCTATAAAATTCTGATGCTAAGATTTCATCTATCAAACGAAGCTTCCAAACAAACTCTTATCCCTCCCCCCAATACACCCCCCCAACACAGTCAGGTACGGGAAGAACCTTTTACATCGTACCAATAGTTATTCGCTGTTCAAAGAGTGCAGTGCAATTGTTCATAAAACCTTTTTGGTTGAAATATCGGCAGCCCATATCACATACCGACTACCTTAATTATTACACACGAATTCCTCCTTGAATCCAGTTGAGACTGCCTCTTTGTAACAACACCTGCATGTTGCTCTCAGATGTGGTGGAAGACGCCCAGGAAGAACAGAACCTTTGGGGGGTTTAAGGGTCATTTAATTTTAGAAAAGGAGAAAATAAAATATTTTTTGCAATAAACGGAACACAAAATGCCGTCATTTAATGAAAACAAAACATACAACCAACAATTTAGAAAAACAAACTGCAAGGTTTTCATAGTAATTTACCTCAGAATTCTTTGCGAGGTACCTCACAACCTGAGTTTTTTTCCCAAATAAATGGTAAATCAACGCATAATCCCAAAAAGGTATGTTGTCTTAACATTTCTCGGCATCAGTGTAATTCATAGGAGAAAGAAAACCTCTAAGTCTTTATGAAACACAACCATATGTAATTGTGCATATCATGAAGCAACGTATAATGAAAAAGGAAGGTTGTTCAGACAAAATTATATCAATGGATGATACATAAACGTTACACATGAATGGAAAGTCGGATGATCTGTCATATTGAGCCCCTTCACATTAAAAATACAATTTTCGCTATTTCGATTAGATAAAGATTAATCGCCAGACATTAAGCCTAAGCAACAAATTTTCAAATAGATTTATCTGCTAATTAAACTGTGTTCAAAGGTTTAAAACTTCTTTGGCCTCCTTACCTGTAATTCACTCTGTGTCTGGAGGCACACAAAACCTCCGAAATCTCTCTTCCATTTAAGACGGTTTGAAGCTGCAGTTTGTATTGTGTTCGACGAGCTCAAGCCCGCGCCATTTTGCAACTTCTCCATCATTTGCTTCCAGGTTGTTTGGGGGCAGGCCTGAAGACGTCCAAAGACGTTTGGTCAGGTAGGTGTCAAGTTTGTCTTCCTTTCTTTATTTTAGTTTTGAAGACCCGCATCAATAAATTAGAACTGATAAAACTAGGCTCTTGAAGAAAGAGTCTTTGGTTTGTTTACTGACATCTGTGGTTTGCCAAATGTTGGGAAGTCCATTAAAGGCTGTGGATGCAAAAGCTACTCCTTTCATGACGTCTGCAATATCTCTACTTGTTTACAGCCGCACTAAGATATCCAAAGCTCCCAACCTACTGCACTTTATTCTGTCCTAATTTCAGGCTGACGTTCCTCTTGCTGTTTGTCTTTAGTCCCTTACATTTTATGTCCTTCAGTTTTAGTCCAACTTTTGTTAAAATGTCCTTCAGCTGTGTTGTTTTGGACTGAAGGTGGTTCATCGTTGATGATAGAGTGGCGATGTCGTCTGAAAAATTTATATCTGTAATGAAGCTCTGTCTAATTTTTGTTTTTTGACCCTCCAAGGTCTGTAACACCCAGTCCATCACAGAGAGGCAAGGGAATCCAAACATGCAGCAGCATTCTTTTGCCCTGCTCATCACTGTGAAATTCTATGGTTTCAATCTCGTTGATTACAGAAGTCCTCGCAAAGAGCTGGAGCCATTTTGCCTAGGTTCTAGGAAATTTCATATTTATATATGATTATTCAAAGGCCAAAAACATAAGATTAAGAGCCTCTCCGTGTACTTAATCTTGTGCTTTTTTATTGGCTTGTTAAAGAATGTTCCTGAAGGTAAATACCCGCTCATTAGTTTCTTTGCCTCTCTAAAATTTTGCTTGCTCTTTTTGGAGAGTGTGTTCAACTCTGTTGTTTATTTCGTTGATGATTATTCTACTGAGCACTTCGGTCGTCTTGCCAAGAGGGTAGTTGTTCATCAATTGTTGCAACTTTGAAAACGTCTTTGTCATACGCGTACTTCTGTCCACAGCTTAGACACTCATCTTTTCATATCAGATTTATTTCGATTCAGATGTATTTAAGTTTCTTGTTGGTAAACTCCGTGTCTGCCTTGAACATCTCTGCTTTGATTGAACCGTTCTAGGGGTTTCCTCGTTTTTCAAGGCATTCATTGCAGCTTTTATCTTCTCTGTGGTTTGAACCTCTGTTGAGATGTCCAGCTCGTTAAAATCGTTCTCTTCCTCTTAAGGGGGTGACCTTCGGGGCTGGTGTTGCGAAGTTCTTCCAAATATTCAACGCATCAATTTAATCTGGGTTCTTTGTTCTTCAGTAGCTCTACATCACGGTACTTCGTTGCTGCTACTTGTCTGGTTCCCTGTCTTGTCCACTGTTTCACACTGTTTTACAGTTCTTTCTGCCCCTCTATCTCTGCTACATTTTCCACTCTTTTCTCACACTTTTGTCCACTTTTGTCCTTTTCTCTGCACTCCTCTCTCTCTCTGTCTTTTATTTTTTCTAATTGGATGTTGTGAACCTTGTTCGTAATAGTTTTCCTCTGGTCTATCTGTTTTTATATGATTAAACTTATCCCTGGTTTTCTTTTTCCTTTCCTACAGCCAATTACGGATATGGCGTACTTTGTTATCCCAATACTTTTTCAATGTTTTCTGTCTCTTCTCTATTCTTTTCTGGCTTCTCTCATACTAACTTATTAAATTCCTTTCTCCCACCCCTAGTTTTCAACCTTTCCTTATCTTTTTTCGCTTTGACAAAATTTTTGTTTTAGTGTTTGCTGAGTGTCTAGTGGACTTTGCTACCAAGTAGTAGTTGCTATTAAATCCTTTTTCCTCATACCTACCCCATTGATGTAACTTTCATGATTGAATATACACACCCTTTCTCCATTTTCGTTTCGAAACGTTATTACATTGTCCTTTTCAAATAGCTGTACTCGGTTCCCCACTTTTGCATTAAGGTCTCTCATGATAAATACGATGTCATTCCTTTTGCATTAATCATATGTTTTTGTAATTTTACATACAATTGCTCCTTTTTCTCATCTTTTCTTTCATTATGGAGGGTGTACAGTTGTAAAAATCCTTTCTAAACTTTGAGTAGAGTGTTGCTGTGACAACCGTCTTGTTAACTGGGGCCATTCCATAGGTAAATTCTGTCACCCAGCCTATGTTGAGGGATTCTGTTTTCAGTTTCTGTAGCTGACTTTTTTTCCTGGACTGCATCGACATAACTTGTACCTCACTCTGGGGTACCTAAAAAAGGACGTAACCCACAACATTCTTTATGTCAGTTGGTTACCAGCGACTTCACATCCTAGCCCATCTTCGTAATATATCTAGTTAAGTCCAGAGAAACTGAAAGAATAATTTTCTCTTCCTCATTTTTCTGCTCTAGCTAAATTTATTTTTGTCGACGACATGGTTTTGAAAGGACCGAACTTCCAAAATTTGACACTAAAAGAATCCATTTGGCAACGCTGTACTTATGCTCAAACTAATTTTTCTATTGTTTTATTACTAAGGTAGTGATTAGACTTGCCTTGATAAAATATGTTGTGCTTCGACTTCTTTTGTTTTTCCTTCACGCAGTCTTGCAAAATAGGTATGTATTTTCAACAATGGTGGAAAGATCCAAGGCTTGCTTCAAATGCAAACCGAACGATGGTCTTCACCCAGAAAACAGCTGAAAAGATATGGAAACCAGATACATTTATGAGTGGATCGCTATCCGGACACATATACGATTTAACAACAAAGAATGTCCGATTAAAAATCTGGCCAGACGGAAGAATATATTACAGTATAAGGTAGGAATGTTTGCCTTTTTTCTCTTTGATCAATCAAGCAAAAAAATCAATCAATCAATCAATCAATCAATCAATCCATCTATCTACCTACCCATCCATCCATCTATCTATCTATCTATCTATCTATCGATTTATCTATTCATCGATTGATCTATCTATCTATCTATCTATCTATCTATCTATCTATCTATCCATCTATCTATCTATCTATCTATCTATCTATCTATCTATCTATCTATCTATCTATCTATCTATCTATTATCCATCTATTTATTTACCTATCGATTTATCTATCCATCGATTTATCTATCCATCGATTTATCTATCCATCGATCGATCGATCTATCTATCTATCTATCTATCTATCTATCTATCCA
>RDPX01000220.1:35452-59399 GCA_003991215.1 Morbakka virulenta
ACAGGAGAACAAGGAACAACTTTTGAGTGCAGCTAGAAGATCGGACATGGAAGTGAAGGAAACAGTGAAACAATATAAAGATCAAAGAGCAAAAGAGCGCAAGAAAAACTGGAAGGAAAAAGTCCTACATGGCCAATTTATTAGACAAACTGAGGAGATTGCTGGAGAGGAAAGGTGGAAATGGTTAAAAAATAGTGGCATTAAGAGGGAGACCGAGACTCTCATCCTAGCAGCTCAAGAGCAAGCTATTAGGACGAACCTTATCAAAGCCAAAATCGACAAAACGCAGGAGGACAGTAGATGTAGAATGTGCGGCAAGGTTGATGAAACTATTAATCATCTCATCAGCGAATGCAGCAAAATGGCGCAGAAAGAATACAAGAATAGACATGATTGGGTTGGGAGAAGAATCCACTGGGACATATGCAGGAAATTTGGGGTACATGTAAGCGAGAAGTGGTACAACCATAAGCCGGAAAGTGTGATTGAAAATGATACTTACAAGGTAATGTGGGACTTTACCATACAGACCGATCAAGTAATTGAAGCTAGAAGGCCAGATTTAATTTTGATCAAGAAGGAGGACAACAATTGCATCATCGTTGACTTTGCCATCCCATATGATACCCGGATAGAGCAGAAGGAGAAAGAGAAAGTTGAGAAATACCAGGATTTAAAGAGAGAACTCCAGAAAATATGGAACATGAAGGTGAAAGTAGTACCCATAGGGGCGTTAGGATCACTACCAAAAGACATCAAAAAAGAGTAGAAGAGCTGGGAATTGAGACCAGAATTGAAGAGATGCAGAAGATTGTAATCCTGCAATCTGCACGGATCATGAGAAAAGTCCTTGAAAATTGAGGAGACTTGCTGTCACCAATATCAAGGAAACATTACCGCTGAATGAAATGACATCTTATCAGTGTGCGATAATTCAATAATAACAACAATAATAATAAACCTCCTGAAGTAAAAGTGATACTGACAAGATAAGATAAGATAACATTCAGATGTCTAGGCTTCGAGGCCTGCATCTGATCTTTTGATCAGTAGCACTACACCAACTTTGTGATTGGTAGGCTATCCGATCTCTTGATCGTGGCCTATGCTAAATGGACAACAAGTGGCAGACTCAGGTCTTGTGGCTTTAGTGGCAAACTTATATTCTAGCAGTGAATAAATCTCTTTAAAATACTGTCGATCCTGTTCTTGAAACTGTTTAAGGACGATGCATTTAGTGTATTACTATCTAAATGTTCCAAACATCCATAATCCTGTTTCCTAAGAAGTTCTGTGTCAGGGTAGTTTTGCAAAACTGTTTCCTTAATTTAAGGTTGTGTCCTCTGGTATTCTCACGACTGTTGCACATAAAAGGGCTTGTGCACTTATAAAACCCATGACAGAACTTGAGAACTTCTATTAAGTCTCCACGTAGTCTTCTGTAACTCATACTCTGTAGATTCAATACTTTTAAGCGTTCTTCGTACTTTAACCACGCATGCTTGAAATGCATCTTGAACTTGAGGCTCTTCTTAATACACCTTCTATCAACTTCTTGTCTTTTCATAAGGTGGATTCCATACACTGATGATAGAAGAATAATTATAGAGAATTGAAAAACGTTTGTGCATCAAATTAAGCTAGAACCAGTGCCTTGGGCTATCATGATCACATGTTCTACCAACTGAGCTCTAAGTTCTTAAGCAGATTATTTTTCACTTGTTTTTTTTGTCACCATTATTTTTATACATAATTGGTTACCTATTTTCATAATTATTTTCCTAATTTTTTTCAGCATTATTTTTGCAATACTAATAATACATTTTGAACCGACAGTGGAACAATAAGTACTTTGGAAATGGTGTAGATCAAATGCACACAAATATAAAGCATAAAACAGTTTTTATAGAAACAGAAAATATGGTTGCAAATTTCTGTTGATTCCTAAAAATAACTATGTATTATTTTTCTATTTTTCGTTGACCTTTTATCTATTTGGTACCTATTTTTTCTGCACTTAATATCGCCGTAACAACAAACGTTTTGCATTTACGTTGTTTTCACTTTCACTGAAATAAATATCATCTCCTGAAAAATACAGATAGGCAATTTTGAAAAGACTCGATAAATTGTTAAAAAAACTCTGTCATATTTTTCTGTGTGATAGCATTTTGAATATGTACTGCTTTTGAATTCTAGATGCTTATTCTTCAAAAGATTTAGTATACAAATGGAAAGGGAATAGTTCTTCTGCTATTCACTTCCTTGAAAGAGCTAATCAACTGGAAGGATATACTTTTCAAACGTTTAATGTTGAAAGTGATAAATCCTTATACACAGGTAAATCTTTTCATTGCCTAACATTTTGTAAAAACTCTGATCTTTCCTTACGAGAGGCAGGATTTCGGTTCTTTTTTTGAATTACTTTTCAAAACAAAGGACATTCGTCTGAATGGAATTTAAACTTTTTCAAATTCCCAGATTATTTATATCACTTTGTACATCTCATTAGTGCAGTTTATGTTTATCGTCTGACAGATTTACCTCTTTCAAACAAAAGTAACTTATTTTAAATGAAATTAGCTCTAGCTTAAGTATTTAAATTTACCTTTCCTTTGCTTGTCACCTGTATATCCCCCATCCATCCTTTTAAACGGAGCATCTTCCAAGGCCTTTGTTTTTAGAACATATTTCCAATGGCGTTTTCTATTAAGTTTTGAGCAATCAAGCTCGAGTTGTTACTCCCAAAACATCTAAACTTTACAAATAGATAGAGAGAAAATTCGACTCTTTAAAGGCTACAACTCTAGATAGGCTTTTTTTGATCCAGGTAGAAATTGTAAAAAAAAAATAGGTAAAGCATCAAGTACAATGTAGGTGGGATTCTAGGACTCGATATCTTTTCTGACTGTCATCAATTTGTTTCACCAAGCTGGAAAATAAAAGCAATGGTCTTGTCAGATGATAACAAAACCCTCAACCTTCTAGAAGAGAGCATAGCTTGATTGATGTAAGATCTAAGGATTTGGATTAGAAAAATAAATAAACACAATGCAAAGTAGCCCTCTGCAGTAAGATGTGATTGAGCTTCTGAGTTTTTAGGTTATACATACCTGCTGGTTTAAGGCATTGTCACTTACCCTTAAAATTCTTGGTAGATTTCTTAATACCCAACAACAAAACTTTATTGGACATATGTATTTGTGTGTATGTATAATGGAGGATGTAAGAAATCAACTATTATGGAGAAGTTGCTGGTCTGTTGCTACCAAGGATTACAAGGAAGGCCCAATAGAGTCCGGGAAGGAGAAGCGAGCAGCTAAAAAGAATCTTTCAAGGCAAGGACTGGAACTTCGACTTTCCCTTGCAGCAACTGCAAAAATGAGTGCTTGTCATATTTTCAAGCAACAAATGCAGACCCAGAAGAGGCAGAGAGGCAGCTTTGTTTGCATTACAAAAGCCTGAGACGTAGAGTGTATGATGGCCATGGAAACTGCAAGCAAGGTAAATATATAGACTATGGGGAAAAGTTTAAAAATGGAAGCCGAGAAGTATATTCAATCTAGTCGCCACTCAAATGAGGCAAAAAAATGTGCTGGCCATAAAGGAAAGGTGTATTGAATTTCTGAAGACTGCCATCGCTGAAGTTGAATGCAGGCTTTCACCAACAAAGGATGTATTTAAAGGATTGAGCTACCTTCACCCAGATAAAGCCCTAAGACAAATAGCACGCTTACCTTTTGATGAGCTACCATTATCCCAACTCAGAAAAGAAACTTTCACCAAATCGAGGAAGAATGTAGAAAGATTCAATTTGTCAATTGGGTTGACGAAGATATCTTCAAAGGAAAAATACCTTAAGACATCACTGAGTTCTAGTCTGGAGTTTCTAAACATTCAATTCAGACAGGAAAAAAGTCATTCGAAAATGTTGCCAGGTATGCTCTATTGTGCTTGAGTTCACCTGTCAGAAATACATTTGCTGAAAGAGTGTTTTCATACGTTACATGTATTAAGACAAAGCAACGCAAAAGAATCCAGCTCAAAGCACTGAATTCCTTTGTCAGAATAACAGCAACTTTGCATTTCGAGGGTCATTGTTGTAAAGACTTTGTTGTAACACAGAAGATGTTGGAACTTATTAATACCGAGCAAATGTACTTCTGAGACAAAAACAAGGAAGAGGAAGTCGAGGAAACCTTCAAAGCTTTATCTATGTTTTGATATGTCATTGTTATTTTTAAAAATATGTATGTTTAGGTGCTGTTTTCTGTTTCGAAAGGTTTTTACATTGTATTATTAATCATAAACCTAAGTTATTTGAATAATAATTAGCTTCACTTTCATTTCAAAAGATTCTATTGTTCTTTAGCCTCCCCTTTTGAAATTTGGATTAATCTGGATTTTTGTCACGCATGATCTGGCTTTTACTGATTTTTAGACCTGCCAACCCTGGTTCTTACCATTATACGACCTTAGCAAGTCTTAATTCTACTTTGGATGTCGGCGAATTTCAGGTCTTTTTGGAGCGCCTAGGCAATGAATTACACCGCGTGTTGGGTATGATAACAAAAAAAGGACCAAATCCAATGCATGTAAACAAACATAGCAGAATTAAAAATAGAAATAAAAATGCTAGTGAAACAAAAGGACAGTTGTCTGGCTTGATTTTTGCATTGGTCGAATAAAGTAAACTGTTCAAAGCTCAAGGTCATCACTAGCGTAGCGTTCTACTATAAACCGTTTGTAATTCGAGTATGAAACACCAGTTTTAGTGGTAAGTCAAGGCAGTAGTTTTAGCAATACAGTGAAAATAAAGAGTTGAAATAGAACGCTGAAAGGAGGAGATTAATAGAAGTTGCAAGGTGATGACCTTTGCTAAATCGTCTTCTTGCATCCTCCTCTAACTGTTGTTGTAGCTGAGTATATGAAACATAATTTACTGCTGTTGTGATAAATGCAATGTGTTTTTATTTCCTGCCCCGCTGTAAGACCAGGTGTACAGGTACAGCGGATGAAATTGAACCTCTCTTTGTCATGATTTTTCTCAGTAGTTTGGTAAAAATATCTGTTTTATGTCCGCCTGTCTACCTAGGCATTGTTGATCTGTGACGATTTCAGAGCTGGCTCTTGTTTATTGAGAAAATCCATGTGAAACAGGATTAAATATTCTTTTGTTTCTCTTTTTTTTAGTTTTAAATGAAAGATTCTCTCGTGCTCACGTAAAGTTTTTTTATGTAAGGTCCTTATCATACTATATATGCCAGCTATTTATTCCGAGTTCAATGCTGGTCTTCCTTACCTGGGGTTCATTTTGGATTCCACCATCTGCTGTTCCTGCTCGAATTATGTTAATCGTAACCAACTTTTTGTCCACCGTGGTAATTATGCAGTCTTTTACATCTAACGTCAGGAGAACAAATTATAGAACGGCTATGGAATATTACCTGTTCATCAACATGGCATTTTTTATTCTAGCTCTCTTGGAGTACATCGTTATTCTAAACGTGGACAAGGAGGTGTTTGATAAGGCAAGTAGCGTTTTAATGTTANATTACTATTACTATTACTATTACTTTTACGAGTACTCTTACTATTACTATTACTATTACTATTACTATTACGATTACCATTACCATTACTATTACCATTACTATTACTATTACTATTACTATTACTATTACTATTACCATTACTATTACTATTACTGTTACTATTACTATTACTCTTACTATTACTATTACTATTACGATTACCATTACCATTACTATTACCATTACTATTACTATTACTATTACGATTACCATTACTATTACTATTACTATTACTATTACTATTGATAGTTTTATCATTCATATGATTACTACTAATACTGCTGCTGTTGTTGCTCCTCGTCCTCGTCCTCCTTCCAATCATTTTTTGCTTGAATCCTTTTCTTTCAATTGTAGGCGTTCAGTTGGTTCAGAGGAAACGAAATAAAACGTTCTAAAAATAGTATTAATTTGCATACAATTACAAGTGACGAAAAGGAAATCAACAGATTTGGAGCCCAAAGCATCATTCAAGAGAATAAAACTCCCGATGAAAATGAAAGAAAAACAAAATATGTGTTCTTTGAGTATAAAACTGATCTTTTGGATACAAGGAATACAACAAACAGAGCAAAAGTTCATTGCTTAGAAAAAACTGCAAGAATATTGTACCCAACTGCTTACTCTGTTGCGATGGGTATCTATTTTTTAAAGTATTATTACTTTTAAAACAACGATCGGTTGTAAAAACTTCAGTATTTATGAAATTAGTTTCATCATTACAAAGTTGGGTTGCTTATAGAAATAGTTTACGCAAACCATTGAATCACCACCATATTTTTCATTACTGCTATCTCCATTTCGTAGACCAAGGGTTATTTATTAATCAGTTTGTTAGTTGAACAGGTTATAGATTATCTTCAGGAAAGATTGGGTGACTTGCCAAAACATTAGTCCCTGTGTTTGCACTGTACTCGTACTGATAGCAAAATTGTAATAAAGAAACGACTCTCAAATAGAGATAATTCATCAACTAAATACCAAAATTTATTTATTTATTTATTAATTTAATTATTATTTATTTATTTATTCATTTATTTAGAATATTTTAAAACGATATACAAATCAGTCAATTGAGCCCTTTATATACCACAAGCAGAGGTACCCGGTGTCGCCCAGGAAATCTGGCTAAATGGTCAAAGTAACATTTATTTATTGTTCTCACAATAACTGCATAATTTTGCAATCAAAATCTGATGCAATTGAACCCCATATTTTGAGGGTCGCTTAAAAGCTTTTGTTACAATCATTTTTAGATTGTATGTCCCTATCTATAGAAACAGGTCCATCTGAGCCTTTTCTTCAACCTTGGTGACAGCTCCCCAAAATTACTTAGTGAATGTGTAGATCAGGATTGCCGAGTGCTCGACATTAATACTGAGTTCTCTACGTGGCCTGGTTAAAGTATTCTTTGATTGTGGGTCTCTGTTTTTCAGAATAAGCCCCACGATCACCTTTTTGCCCCAAGCCACCCCCTCCCAAGGTTATGTTAAAAATAACATAACAAAAGTATAAAAAGACATTTGATAGAGTTAAAATGTTAAATCAAAGTTTGAGAAATAAATAAAATAAAAAGACAATTTAAAAAAAATTAAATATCTTAATGTTAAATGTTATAAAGATCAACATTTTTTGTTTTCTCAGTTCCAGGCTGAAGCTGACGTTTCTCAGTAAAGTCAGCCTCGGCCTGACTGATTTCTCTTAAAAGCAAGTTGCAAAATCTGGTGGTCCTCATAAAGAAGAAGCTAGATCTCCAAAGTTCAGATTGATTATATCGCTCTAATCAAATGATGGTTAGCAATAAAAGAAAAGCCTGCAAATCCTTAGGAAAGTTGGTTTTTATCCCAAACAAGGTATGTGCTGTCATTATTGAATAAAAGGTTTTCCAGAACTGGGTTCCATCAAAATCACTGAGATATTGAAAATTTTACTCTCTTTTAGTTGTTAGGAATAGAATTTCATACCAGATATGTAAATAGTTAATGCGATCGACGAAGATGTTGAAAATTTTATAAGAATAAGCAATAGCATTTTTCTTGCTAGGTGTTGCTAGATACTTGTCGAGAAAAAGACACACTAAAGAATGGAGAGCAAGGCAACTACAATGAGTATCATGAAAGCCAGAGAGAGAAAATTTTGAGGCAATCAAGTTGACCTCAAAGTTCTCATTGACCTCCTAGAATCTACACGTGAAGAGTTTAAAACGTCAGTATTCATAAACAGTTTACAATTGTTTTTGTAAATTTTTTGAAATAAGTTTATTTCTATTTCAACCATTTTATTGACATATTTAAAATTACTCCAGACACACTTTGACAGCAGTTTACTTTTTAAATCCAACTGAAATGTACTATCCTTTTTAAATATTCTTAAATAAATAAATAAAGAGAACTTATATATAAAGAAAATAAATAAGTAACAGTTACTCCCTTTTCCCTTTAATTTTCTTGTTTTCGTTTATTTTTGTTGCCTGTTTTGTTTTTTTGAGTTGAAAATTTTAAATGACCTTCATTCACAAGAGAGCGAAGTTAAGAATACTGTAGGTTTTTTAAAACATGAATTGCAGACTTAAATATAGACTTGCATTTCTTGTATGACACTTTGTTTTTGCAATATAGAAAAGGAAACAACGGATTTTGCAAACAATTATTGGCTCCTGAATTGTTGAGCACTGCGTAATTATAATATTCTTGTGTAAGAGGGGAGGGCAAATTCGTAGTCTGAGGCCGGGGTATGCTTGCATTTATTTATTCCATATTCAATTCCAGCTTTGTTTACCCTGGGTTCCTTCAGATTTTCCCCAGACACTGCAATACATTATCATGTTTGGTAACTTCGTCTTTTTCCATTTTTCATGTATTTACCCCAAACAAGGTTTAAAGACACTTTAATGCAGAGATTTACTTCTCTTATTTGAATTTTTTGAGGTTTTTAAAATGTTTTTAATTTATTGATTTCTTTCCTCTTCCAATTCTATCTCTGAAAACATGCACAAAAACAATAGTATGCCACTTATAACGGAGCAAACAAATTGGTTATAGTGCTTCCATGAAAGTAAGGTTCGAACCGCGATTTTTTTGCAATGTAATCTATTAATTTGTAATTGATGAAGGCTTCTTATTCTAATGTCAATTATTCATCGTAAAAAATGTACATAAACCAATGTCACCTGAGCCTTTGCCGCTTCAAACTCTTGTGTAGAAAATAAAAGAAGAATTACTTCACCATGTCTGTTGTCAAGAATTCATATCATTACTGCCGAAAACCAAATCAAAGAATTCAAAAGATTTGACAAAGCGATTGCCTTGACAACGTGACGTGTGTTGGTCACTACAAATTTAATCTCTGGGCCACCACTGGACTTAATAACAAAATTTGTTTGTGTTTAATTTAGACTTTTTAGAAATGAAAGAGCATACTCTTGCCCCATTTACTTCGGACGAGAGGTACCCGTGATGATTAGTTTGATTTTTTTACGGTTAAGGACTACATAAGACATAATGGCACTAGTGTATGAAACTGTGACAAAATAGCATTAAAAAAAGAAACAAAAAAGAAAGAAAAAGAAGGAGGCTAAGCCAAGAGATTAGGGTTAACCTTAGACTTCAAAACATTCAAGTCATTTGATGTAGGAAAGCATCTGTAAGCTAAAGAGTTCCACACTCTTGCATTTCACATTACTTGATAATCCATAGTTGATGAGTAATACCCACAAATTATCACAAAACCGTAGTTATTTCGTTTTGTCTCTGCTGCACTTTTAATAACAAACGTAACTCAGCATTCATCCAGTGAACAAACAGATTAGGTTGCCTAAAAATAGTATGTAAAATATGAAAAATGAATGTGAACGATAGATTAGAAGCCTGAAAATTGCATAATTAATTCACGAGCATGAATAATTATGTGAATAAACACATTTTGTTCCATAAGAATATAGTTCATAAGAGTATTAAACCACGAATTTGACAATCCTCAAGAAAGAATAAAAAAGTCTAGGACTAACCCTGCAAATTGAAGTTCCAAAAAGTTATTGAATTCTAGCTTTTTTTCTTTTTACTCCAAATGAATAAAAAACACTCTCTCTGGCAGCTAATCGTTATGATCACCTTCTCTCTGTTATTCAAATCACATTGTTGTGCCCGCTCGGACTACTCGTAATGCTGGTCGCTGTCAGGGACCATGTTTGTCCTTGCAGCAAAAACAGTATATTACTTACCTACCGTTAAGAGAATCTAAAGGGTTTTTAACATTTGATAATGTATAATACAGTCCAACTCCATATCTATCATTTAACAACAAGCGAGGTGCATTGCAGTTCCATAGAAGAAAATGCTTGGAAATGGAATTCTTTGGTAATAGTTTTTTTTAATATGGTCAAAGCTTTAGGTAGAGTTGCGCACGCTCATCGGCATATGAGTAGAAAATGACGCATGTCGTGTGGTGCGGGCCAAATATCATATCTTGCTGGTTTAGGTTGCTTTCTAGGTGTTCCGTGTTCCTGTGCTAAATTTTATTCCAAAATAAACCACCATGCTCGAAAAATTCCGGTTCAAAGAGATTGACAGACTATGAGACAAACAGAGAGACAGGCACACAGACCTTGATTATGATATAGGTTGAGATGAGGGAACGTCTGTCTAGATATGGCAAACACACTCCATGCAAGGACGTATGATAGACATACAGGATAGCTGCAGTCATATAGTCCTCTCTAGCAAGATACAAAGGACGAGCGCTTTTTGAAGCAGACAATAACAGATTAAACATAAGAAAACCAATAAAGATAAAGAGGAAATGACAAACCAATCTTTACTGATGATTATTTCTCTAAAGAAGAAGCAACCTCGCCATGGTTATTATCACAATGATACTCCATAAATATTGAAAGAAAATAAGTCCTGAGGTTTTTATTAAACGATTTTAGTTAAGTTTTTGCCGCATTGAAAGAAACCAGCCTATTTCCTTCCCATTGTCTGACATCCTGAAAGTAGATTTTCCGCATGTTTGATTTATGCCTGCTGAGTTGTCTTGTTCATAGATGTTGAAGAACCAAAGAAAATTACCAGGACCATCATTGGTGTGAAAGGAAAAAATAGTTGGACCAGGAATAGAACCTTGATTAACGCCAGCACTCTTGCAATACTCATTAGATGTAATTACATTCAATGTGACCCGCATTGTACGATCATATAGAAAGGACCTAAGGAAACCAAATACTCTTTCACAAATACCATAACCAGAAAGCGGATGAAGCAAGCCAGCGTGCCACACCTTACCAAATGCCTTCGAAATATAAAGCGGTATAGCTCATCCTTCACCAGAATTAACCATAATCCTGTAGATACCTTCCTGACTATAGGAAAAATGCCACCAAAGGACCGAAATCCTCTAAGTCTGCACTGAACATCAACAAAGAGGCCTAGATTTTGGAAGAGTTCAACCAGTGCATTGTTTACAAGAAGTTCAAAAATCTTACTAATAATAGAAAGGATACTTATGTGCCAATATTTCCCAGGATCAGATAAATCAACTTCATTACTGATGACGGAAAGCAAGACTCCTATAGGCAATGGCTAAAACGTTTGTTCAAGAAAGAAGCACACTATTTCAAGATAACTACCGAAATCGAATCTGGACCAGGAGGTTGACTAGGAGGTTAAGATTGAAATACCTCATGAGAAATCTTTGGAAAAACCTTGTTTTTAGTGACAGTATCCAAAATCTGATCAGTTTGAGGAAAGGAACTCTAGCAAAGAAACACCAGTGTCATTTAGAGAAGAATTGATGAAAAACAAAAAAAGATAAGCGTTTTTCCTAGAGAAAGGAGAAAACCGAATACTATCAAAAAGCGAAGGTATAACTGACTTGCAAGAATTCAAAGCATAATTGTGAGTTTTCCAGAACTCTCTATTTTCCAAATCTCTGAGTGGAATTGAATTTTCGAACTTCCTCAACATAGCAAGATTTAGCACCAGAAATCACTCTTTTATGAGCATTGCTAGCCTGAAGGAAGCTCAAGAAACGTCAGTTTCATCACGTTGATACCGAACATAGAAATGATTGTGACAACCCATAGCTGAAAAACAATTGACATTGAACCGTGAAGGAGAATGAAGTTTGACTTTGTAGCTGCAAATGGATACAACTGTTTCAATATCAACTTGTACTCATTCTCAAAATTCCGTAGCAGCATCAGAAGCCGATTTACTGAAGGCTGAATCACAAGGAATATCACTAAGCAATTGACAAACTCCATACCAGCCAGCCTGAGATGATTCGCTTGCTCCTGAATCAGAAACTATTGTGGGAAAACCAATAAGTTGTACAAGATCTTGGACAAGAGAAAACAATGCAACTTCTACATATCTGTCAGTTCTATTATAATGACTCAACCAGGTTATGCGACGGCCATTGAATTTACCATAGACAAATATGTTAGCAGTATGATGCTTTTGTAGAGCCTTATCAGTGGAGTATGATGCTGTCTCAATAACTGAGCGAAAATTAGAGGAAGGAGATCAATAAAAAGCAGGTAGCAAATGGTCTTAAAAATAGACAATATAAAGCACAGGCATGGCCTATCTGTAGACTAAAGTTTTTTTCTCTAACAGCCGGAAGATCATGTCTAGCATAGATAGCAGGACCATGAAGATGACTTTTAGAGATAAGTAGAAGAAATGGTAAATATCTGTCAACATGAACGTCCCTATTACTAACCCAGTCATTAAGGCTTGTTCAAAAGAAAAATTGGAAAGAAGAAATTTAACATTACTGAAAGCTAAGGAATGAGTATTTATGAAAGATAACATGATTTTTTATGTAGATCCAGTATTAACACATCTCTAGTCTACATTATTGGTAATGAAGTAGATCTTTGGTATGGAGATTCTTCATACACTGTTACTATTGAAGATTTGCTGGTACTGGGTGATAATGCGTTGTCATAAATTAAGTTGAAAAAAAGGAATATATGCGTTGTCTTTAGAAATAAAACCTAAGAAAAAATAGAAAAATAAAGGTTTATGGCTCAATCACAAAAAAATATACTCCCCATAAAATGGTGACAAAAATACAGTTGTCATATTGATAAAATTATTGCAAAAGTCCTTTGTCATTCATCATTCTTTGACCACAGGGCTGGACGGAATATTTTTGCTAAGTCCTTTTTAAACATCACGGTCTTAAACACTACACCCAAGTGTCCAATTTCGATATCAGTATTCTTGGAAATTCGTTTAGGATACGTTATTATTCTGCTTATATCGTATATTCCTTTGTACCTCCAAGGAAAGGAAATGTATATGCTAGCATTAAAAACGTTTAAGAGGTTAAGTCTGTACGATCCCAAAACATTTTAATACTTAATGCGAATTGACTAACGGCCTCATTGATAAACACGCAGTAGAAGAAAAGGAGTGGATATTGAAACTGATACCTAGAGAGAGCATTCATTTCAAGTTCGAAAGTGCGAAAGAAATATTAAGAAAAACCAATAATGCCACTTTCCTTACGAAAAAGTTCATTTGACGTATTTTTGAAAAGGGCTTCTAAAACTGGGACAGAAGTTGAATTGAGATAACAAGCATTTAATTATTTAATATAAAATTTATATTTAATGGATGTTATGAGCCACAAGATTAAAAGAAAATAGTGTGATTTTTCTAGCAGGAACTTTAAAAGAACAGAGGATCCACTTGGCTCATACCATATATTTAAGAAAAGGAAAAGCTATGTGTTGTTGAGTATTATGAAGGACTGCGAGTTCTTTCATGCAACTGGCAAGTACAAACTTAAAAATTAAACGGAGCTAGAGCATCTTAAAGACTATCTTTACTTTCCTGATATATCTATAAATTTATTTTGGAAGTAAAACTTGATTTCGTATCACAAAAACTTAGTTACAGAACAAAATGTTAACCAGTTTATACCTAACAATTTTAGCACAGAATTTTTTATTCCCTTCTTCTTCTTCTTCTTCATCTTTCGGCTGCTCCCGTCAGGGGTCGCCACAGCGGATCAATCGCCTCCATTTGGCGCGGTCGTCAGCGTCCTCTCTCCTCACTCCTAATGTCCTCATATCCTCTTCAATTCCGTCCATATATCTTCTCTTTTCTATTTTTTATTCCCAAAGCGGAAAATTTTCAACGTAGTACAGATAACGGGGAAGTGAGCATTAACCTGACCATTTTGTAGAAAATTTTTATTAAGATCGTACTGCTAATTGAATTTTAATTAAAGTGGAATTAAAAACAAAAAATTCAGCATATAAAAGTTAATGATTGTTTTGTAAGAGCTTTTACTGGGAAAAACATTCAAATATTTAACTATTCATTTGTATATTTCGATTTTGTGGTTTTGCTTTTAGTGGTTGGCCAAGTGACTATAGCTTATTGTCACTAAGGGGACCAACGAGGATCGATTTTGGGTATAAACAACAACATATGTAACACCCGCAATAGCCCTTTCGTGATTGATTACTAGATTGGCTTTTTCATTGTCTTAAACAGCACTAATTGTTTTGATGCTTTCACCAATGATAGAGCTTTGAGAAATACTATCCGGAACCATATTACATTCAATTCGTTGGTGATTACATTAATGCTGGTTTGTCCTCGTAAACTTAATAGAGTTGATATGTTTTAATTCATGGTGTTATTCGCGACCTAGATGATGAATTGCGAAGATAAAAGTTCAACGGTGTTTTATCACCAATTTGCTCTTTAACGATATTGGTTTGTTTTTTCTTGTCATAGATACATTTTAATCAGTATAATTCTGTCCAGAATGTGTTTAGAGTGTGTCTAGAGTGTGTCTAGAGTGTGTTTAGAGTGTGTCTAGAGTGTGTCTGGAGTGTGTCCGAAAATTGGACGAACACCTATTGAATAGTAAACATGAGTCCTACATGTAGACTACAGCTGTGATAGAAAAACTCATCAGGTATAATTTCTTGGTTGGAAAGAAGATATCGTCCAGAATCTTAACTTAATCTTAACAGAATCTAACGATGCTTTGCGTTTTATATATGACACAAATGGGCTTATCATTATACTCAGTTTACTGACTTTTGGAAGACCAAAGACTCTAATATCAGTGAGTCAGAAGGAGTAAGGTTATCTTTTAAGGATAGAAATATTTGCTAGACACTTACCACGATGAAGGCAACACGAATTGTGGAGATACTCCAATTGTTACTTATACCTAAGATATATGGATTTCAGCTGCCTAGAAGAAACTGGGTTTTTGGTCAACAATATAGTATATACATACATACATACATACATACATAGGTTCTTAACCCAATAGTTCTTACGGAACTCTAGGGCACTGACTAACATTCAAGTCAATTGGACAAACTAAAATATTCTCTAAGTGCATTCCCGCAGAAATGTTTCTAACGCTTTTCCCTTTTTGACTTCTTGCACTATCACATTTTCCAGCACTGTCTTATAACGGCTGCCTCTTCTCGTATATTTCAGGGGGGCGAACATGAGTGAAAAAATATTTCAACAAAGAACTATGCAGATATAACTAGAAATAAACCGAGAACGTCAATTTTCACATTGTCGTTTTACCCCAATAACTAGACTTGACAGGGTGGAAGAATCAAACCTTGGAATCTTTATTTCAAAGGAAAATAAAAGAATATGAAAAGTGTCAAGTTAATAACCTGGAGCCCTAAGAACAAATTTCCTTGTCGAGCATGGCAAAATAGGTGCAAAAACAGGAGCAACAACAATAACCAGAAACGGCAAGAATAATCAGTTAGCAACCTGGAGAAAACTACTTTGAATTCCAGTAAACAGTAAAATAACAGAAAAATCACTAGAGGAGTCTGTGGAAAAGCAGATCAAGTTGAAAGGTCAACGCAACAGAAAGGCATGGTGATATATTCAGTTCATGGGTAGGATAAGAGGAACAACACTACACTGGACATGTAGTTAATTTAACCTACAAGTGGAAGGCCTAGATTTTGGTTTTTAAAGAAGCAGAGATTACATTAATCAAAATTATTACAATACTGGTATTCTAATGCCGCTTGGAGTCTTTTAATACTCTAAACTAAATATTGGACTCCAAGGGGGACCAGTAGCATTTTACCACGCCTGAATTTTAATACATTTTTAGGATGATTTTCTATATATAGATCGATAGATGGACAGATCGATAGATGGATAGATAGATAGATGGATAGATAGATGGATAGATGGATAGATAGATGGATAGATGGATAGATGGATAGATGGATAGATGGATAGATGGATAGATGGATAGATGGATAGATGGATAGATGGATAGATAGATAGATAGATATATAGATAGATAGATGAATAGATGGATATATATATATATATATGGATAGATGGATAGATGGATAGATGGATAGATGGATAGATGGATAGATGGATAGATAGATAGATAGATATATAGATAGATAGATGAATAGATGGATATATATATATATATATATATATATATATATAGATAGATGAATAGATGGATAGATGGATAGATGGATAGATAGATATATATATATATATATATATATATATGGGTAGGTAGATACATAAATAGAGAAATAAAGACAGATAGATCGATGGATCGATAGATGAATAGAAAGCCACAATGTGGTATGATAAATCAGTAAGCTAACAGAAATTAAGCAAAAATATTTGTACAAGGAAGGAGTGAAAAGAATTAAAAGAGTAATTATTTACAAAAAATTGGTCATTGGTATTCAACGTAGATTTATGTTCTGTTATAAACAAGTGAGAAAGTGGTCAAGACTACCCATTGATGTTGCTAGTATTTTGGTACCTGCAATATTTACCTTCGAATATCGAAAATAAGTAATAAAGTAGAAATATCATTTGTTTTATTGTACTGTCATGGATAATACGTAGTAATTTTATTTTATTCTCACGTGTGACTACACTTGCTTTATAGAAATAATTACCCTTTTAATTGTTCTTGCTTTAAGCTTGTACAAGAATTTTCAAATATTTTTTGTTCACAAAATTTATTTGCAAATTCTTTTAGATTGCTGACTGCTGATGAACGAAATATTTGAAATATATCTCTTATGAAAGTACATTGCTATTTATATGATGATTACATTAATTATGCTTATAGTTGTGGCGAATGAAGATCCTTTGTAGACAGGGGAAAAATTTCTTGCATTGTTGAAATTTATAGGATTCAGTAATTGGGACAATAGTAACTGGAAACTGTTTTACTTGTTTGATATTTAAGTTTATTGAACGCCAGGCCCTTGCTAAGTAGTCGGACGTATACAGCACATTTTGACAAGAACCAGACAAACACACACACATACACACACATACACATTCACACTCAAACACAAATTAGATAGTTTATATCAAATCACCATATCTAATACAATGATGGTGTATAGGAATTCCTTAAATCTGAAGTTAACCAAAAATAACTTTATTTCAAACTCGAAAAACAAATACGTTAAATTCATCTCTTTAAACAAGGTAACAAAGCAGAGTGATAAAGTATACGGATCCACACTAATTTAATTAATGATACATAGATATACACATACATAATCTAAGTTTTCAGCATTGAATAGGATAGACATAATACAAATGCTGTTATTGTATTTTAGTTCAAGTAATCCTCCAAAAACTATATTTTGTTGTTCACCTATCTTTTGTAATTTTATACAATTTTTCAGAAATTTATTTTAAAATTTTTGAAAAATAAGTATATTAATAAAAAAACAAACAAAAACCGTAACAAATACTGTAGAACAACCAACAGTTTCACGAAAGCAGCACCATTTCTGTTAAAACATCTTCTTGTTTATTATTTAAGTAGAGCTCAAAATTGGATGTTATTTAGCTCGTCATCCCAATAGCCAATTATATAATTATATAATTATTATATATAATATTTATATAATTAATTATATATATATATATAATTAAGATATAAAATTGCGAAGCTTCTATGTATGTACTCACGATTCAGGAATTGATGTCAGGAAATGCTTACTAAGACATTCTTATTGCGAACCCCAGTTTATTTATTTCTGAACCAAGGGCACGGTAGAAATTCAAGATTGAAGGATAAAAAGAAACCTTACCGAAGTAAAAGAAATAATTAAACAGCGAATACAAGCAAAAGCTCAGAGAAGACGTAGATTTGAAAAAGGGAGCAAATTTTACAGGCAAAACAAGACCTTAAAAGAAGACACTAAGATATTTTACCGTGAACGTTGAAAGAAGTCAATAGAGGTCAGTGATTCACCAGAAATGCAGAACGCCAAAGAATTTTGGAGTAAAATTTGGGAGGACATCAAAACCCATAACAGCGAAGCGATGTGGATCAAAGATCAAGAAAAAACGTTTGAAAATCAAGAACAACAAAAATGGATAGACATCACAAAAGAAGAAGCTGTACTTGCAATTATGAAATCTAGCAACTGGAAAGCACCAGAAAACGATGAAATAGCCAATTTTGGGCTCAATAACCTCTTCAGCCTACATGACTAATTAACTACAGCCTATAATGACATCTTAAAACACCCTGGAAAAGCACTCGATTGGTTGGCTGACGTTTTAACTTATCTACTTCCTAAAACCGAAGAAACCCAAAACCCGAAGAATTATCGTCCAATTACTTGCTTACCAACAATGTACAAAATATTAACATCCATCCTCAATGAAAGAACATATACATTTCTTGAAGAGAATAAGCTATTACCAACTGAACAGAAATGATGTAAAAGAGGAAGTTACGTATGTAAAGACCAACTACTGATAAATAACATGATCATAGAAAACTGCCAGAGAAATAAAAGAAGCTTGTCATCAGCTTGGATTGATTATAAGAAAGCATTCGATAATGTACCACACTCTTGGATTATTGAGTGCCTGAAAATGTTCAAAATAAACCCAATAGTAGTCAATTTCGTACGTGCAAGTATGAAGAAATGGCAAACAACCCTTCATCTCAACTACAATAACGGAACCATGAAATCGAGAAGAATTAACATCAATAGTGGCATATTTCAAGGTGATTCACTATCTCCGCTCCTTTTTCGTCTTGCTCTAGCACCATTGAGCACGCTGCTGATCAACAGAAAGCATGGGGTGACCAAATAAATCAATCACCTTTTTTGCATGGATGACCTGAAGGCATAGGCTATAAATGACGAACAACTAAAAAAACTGCTAGACATCGTGAAAACATTCAGTGATGATATAAAGATGAAATTTGGACTGGACAAATGCGCAAAAACAGCCTTCATCAAAGGAAAACTAACAAAAACATCCAATATCGTTCTCAATCAAGATACCACCATAAAGGAGTTGGACCAAGAAGGAACTTATAAATACCTTGGAATAAATGAAGGTGATGGGATTGAGCACTCGAAGATGAAGGAAGAGAACCGAAGAGAGTATTATAGAAGAATAAGACTGATCCTTAAAAGTGAATTAAATGCCATCAACAGGATCGAAGCGCTTAACACTGTAGCTATACCAGTCGTAACTTACAGCTTTAATATCATCAACTGGACAGCTGAAGATATCAAGAATCTAGACAGAAAAACGAGAAAGCTTCTTACTAAAGAACGAATGCATCACCAAAAATAAGATGTAGACCGAATGTATTTAGCAAGATCATCTGGTGGTAGAGGATTGAAACAGCTTACAAGACAACAACAATTGGTCTGGCAACATATTTAGAGAAATCTAATGATTCATTTCTGAAGTTAGTTAGCCAACACGAAGATAGAAAAGTCTTACTCGATAAACAGTTTTGCTGCCAGATTTAAACAAGGGCTGAATGTGAATGAGATTGCGGAAAAGAACAACGAGTCAGTAACTAAGCTCGCTAAAAGAGTGAAACAACATGCGAAAACCAAAGCCCAAGACAAAATTATGAAGAAACGGCAAAGTAAAGCTACGCACGGGCAGTATCCCTCAAGAATCAAAGAAGCTGATGTTGACTATAAGCAAAACAAATGACTCGCTGAAAGGGACAGGTCTAAAAGCAGACACTGAAGGGGTTATTTACAGCCAAAGACCAAAGTTTAGCCACCCGATTGTACCATCATAGAATCATCAAAGACGGAACAATACCACCCTGCCGATTATATAACAAATACGATGAAAGTATCGACCATATTTTATTGGATGCCCCGAGTTAGCTAAGACAGAATACATCAAAAGGCATAACAACGCCGCATGATACATGCACTGGAATATCTTACAGTATTACACCATCAAAACAACTGACAATTGGTATGAGCATCAGCCAGAAACAGTTACAGAAAACGAAGAAGTTACCATCCTCTAGGATATGCAAGTCCACACTGATAGAGCCATCAAAGCCAGAAAATCTGTATTAGTGTTAAGAAAAAGAAAGAAAAAACATGTATATTAATTGATATGGGAGTAACTTCTGATCGGAATACATCCCTTAAAGTAGCAGAGTAACACTCCAAGTATAAAGATATGGAAATTGAGATTACAAGAATGTGGGGAATGAAGACATTAATTGTGCTAGTTGTGATCGGAGCACAAGGAGTAATCAAGAAAGGCACTGAAAAGCAAATGAGCAAAGTTTTTGGAAACATCAATGTTACCGAATTGCAAAAGATTGCTCTGTTAGGATCTGCTTACATCCAACGAAAAGTATTATCAATTACATAGATGATGACTGCCCATTAGAGCCCAAGACCCAAGATTGGATTCGGCGCTAATGGTGAAGAAAAAAGAAATGCAAAGAAAAATTAGAGATTATAATAATAATAATGGAAACTTTTTAATTTTGCATCTGAACACACACACAATTACAAATCTCACTAATCAAGGTAGTTTGCATTTGCTTGCCTGTTAAACAAAATTAAACATTTTACTAACAAAATTAATAAAACGACAATAATTCAGGGTTTCTCCATGGTTGGTTTCTACGACAGAATATGTAGTTTGTGCTGTGAATGATTACATTAGAAAGCACTCGTGTTTGTTGTCGATGTTCAAAGCATTGCACATCTCACTGAAAGTATACAAGATTTACCGAATATACCTGAAGAGCTAATGGAAAGATTTACAAAGCTTACTTTCGAAAATCTGGAATGTAAATCACGAATCAGAGAGCGATATTGTTCATATTTGCGAGGAGCATTTTTATCCAGGTTTGTTTCATACCCCACCGTCAATTCAAATATGTTTAACTGTTTTTGCGGAGTAAGTAAGAGCAAATCAAGCCTTAAGGCATCTCCAGTTATAATACATGGTGATAAAAATCCACAGATATCAACAAATATTGTACAGCGTTCAAGAGATTTGATAATAATAATAATAATAATAATAATAATAATAATAATAATAACAATAAGAATAACAATTAAAAAATTGAATTTGTCAAAGCGAGGAGACCATATATAATAATTATAAAAAAGAAAGAAAAGGAGTGTATCCTCGTAGATATTGCTGTCCCGTGTGATACCCGAACTGCAGCCAAGGAAGAGGAGAAAATCGATAAATATTCGGAATTGGCTCGAGAGTTATTTTGTCTCTGGGACCTAAAAGCATTGGTGATACCAGCTGTCGTGGGTGCTTTCGGGTCCGTAACAGAGAGGCTCGCCCACTATCTTGCCATGGTAGGCGTTGGGTTGTCGTTTGAAGCGATACAGAAGGCAGCTCTTCTAGGAAGTGCACATATTTTAAGAAAGGTGCTTGAAAAGTCAGATTAGATGATCTGATGACCCCAGGGCCTCAGAGAGGCCCCTGGTGCCAGAAAAAGACCGTCCGAGAAAATCCTTTCCACACATAACAATAATAACAGTAGTAATAATAATAACAATAATAATAATAATAATAGGTATCAGACAATACTTGTTTGCTTTTGCGATTAATACTAATTGTAAAGCTGTGCTGCAAATAACTGCGGATAGAGTAAAGCACATTTTTAAGTATGACGTTGGTATAGTTGACTCATTGTTCTCTATTTGTTAACTAAAATGAATACTTTGTTGTATTATGTTAAGACTGCTTGTGATCTGTATTCACAATTTTCTCTTGCAATGGATATGCATGGCAAATTTGAAAGGGAGACAGAAGAGGTGGAAACTGACTACTCTTGGTTAAGGGGCGAGTTGAAGAAAGAGAGACACGGTGAGCTTGTTGATTGTTGCGCAAGAACAGGCATTGGCCACAAACTCTGTGAAAAAGAAACACTATAGGACCATCAAGAATAACTTATGCCAAATGTGTGTCCAAGACCCAGAGGGAATCATGCACATTATCAGTGAGTGCACGCCGCTTGCTCAACGCGAGTACACAAGGCAACATGGCAAAGTGTGCTTGTTATACGCCTATTTAGATGCATATAACAATTATATGTATAAGAAAGTTATATGCCTATTTAGAAGACCAGGACATAATTTGGTATGAACAGAAGGGGTGTCCAGCAAAGACACGGGGAACTAAAGATCACCTGATGCTGGACAAGGTCATCCTAAAGGACAGTAAATCAAGAGAGACTAATTTGTCAATGGCCTGGATTGATTATCAGAAGGCATATGACTTGATGCCGCACTCGTGGATTATTAAGAGCATGGAACTAGCTGGTATGCCAAAGAATGTCATCAGCCTCATCCACGATACCATGCAATTCTGGAGAACGGAGCTTGAACACAATGGAACAAGTATTTCAGTGGTAAACATTCGAAGGGGCATCTTCCAAGGAGATTCCTTGTCACCTCTCTTGTTTATCACTGTTCTCGTGCCATTGTCTGTTCTTTTGAGAAAGTGCAAACATGGGTATGCAATGAAGAATGGCACCAAGGTCAACCATTTGCTTTTCATGGATGACCTCAAGGTTTATAGCAAGAACAAGCGGGAGTTAAAGAGTTTGATCAGCACAGTGCAGCAATTCACTGATGACATGGGATGAAGTTTGGATTAAGCAAATGTGCGACCATGGTGATGAAAAGAGGCAAGAAGGAAAAAGACACGAGAATCCAGCTGCCAAGTGAAGAGGTGATAAAAGATCTTGGCGAGCAGAGGTACAAATACCTGGGAATACTGGAGGGGGATGAGATTAGGTCAACAACGATGAAGGACATGATCAGAAAAGAATATGTCAGGAGGGTCAGGAAGATGCTAAAGTCAAAGCTGAATGCGAGGACCACCACAGGTGCAATCAACAGCTGGGCACTTGCCATAGTCAGATACAGTGCAGGGATAGTACAGTGGAGAGTGGGTGAGATGCAGGAGCTTGACCGGAAAACGAGGAAACTCCTCTGTCTTTACCGAGCTTTGCATCCGCGATCCAACGTGGCGAGACTGTATATGCCCCAAAGTGAAGGAGGCAGAGGGTTGATTCCGATCGAGGAATGTGTAAAGAAGGAAGGACATGGGCTATCTGATTATGTTAAGAGATTGGAGTCACCAGTGAAGGCCTGTTTGAAAGAATTTGAAACCAGCAAAACAAAAGCAGAATACAGTGAGGATCTAATGGAATCTCGGCTTGGAGAGTGGAAGGAAAAGCCCCTACACGGCAAGTTTCCAAAGGTGGTGGAAGGAAACCCACTCACATGGAAATGGCTGAAAACTGGTTACCTGAAAAGGGAACGTGAGGGGATGGTCCTGGCAGCACAAGACCAGGCGCTGCTCACACGGTGGAAACAGAGGCACATCGAAAAAACCACAACCAACAGCCTCTGTCGCCGGTGTGGAGACAAGGATGAGACCATCAACCACATAACATCAGAATGTTCAGCTATTGCCCAGACAGAGTACAAACAGAGACATGACAGGTTAGCTGATCTAGTCCACTGGGAGCTCTGTGGTCACCTTGAATTACCGCGGTGCAAGAACTGGTATGACCACAGAGCAGAAAAGGTAGTAGAAAACGAGAAAAGCAAGCTTCTGTGGGACTTTAATGTGCAAACTGATAAGATCATTGAGGTGCGTCGACCAGATATAATCTGGATCGACAAAGAGCTGGAACACACCTGGATCATTGATATAGCTGTGCCGGGAGATGTAAAGGTTCACGAGAAGGAGAGAGAGAAGAGGCAGAAGTATCAGGAGTTAGCGGAAGAAATCCGGAAAATGTGGCGGACACCAGCCAATGTGGTGCCAATAGTGATTGGTGCATTGGGGGCCATCGGAGAACTGCAAAGGCACGCAAAAATGATCAAGCTGGAAATAAGAGGTATAGAAAAACTTCAGAGGGTGGCGCTGCTTGGCACGTCCATATACTACGCAAGACACTCAACATCTCAGAATAGAGTCTACTCCGATGCTGAAGTGATTACCAGTCAATTTCACCAGACTGTGATGTTTCCATCAATAATAATAATAATA
>RDPX01000220.1:77391-105213 GCA_003991215.1 Morbakka virulenta
GGCGAAGTACAAAGCCTTTTCTTGGAGAAGAATCCCGCTCGCTGGTACATTTTCACTTCTGATACGAGTGAACCATTTAAGAACTGCCTGATTGAGTTGTTCGTAAGTGTTTTCTTTGAGTCGTTTTGATTGACCAGCATTTTGATTTTTGAATGCCTTGAAGATCTTTTCCTTGTTTTTCTTCCATGTAGATAACGTGTTGGGAGGTATATAAAAAAGTTTAGCCACATCTTTGTTCGTTTTCCCCTTCTCCAATTCAACCAAAGCTTTATATTTAATCTCTAGCGTCGTCGTGTTTTCTCTTGCCCATTTTCGATCGAAATACGATCATTCACGAATTCAAAAACAAAAACTTTTCAAAAACATTCGAAATGGAAATTTCGAATTTTTCATGGCATTCGAATGAGTTTAAGCCCCATCTACACATTCAAAATTCGAATTTGCGAGAGAATTTGTCTGAAGGGGGACGAAAAATTGTTCGAATTATAGAAAGTTTCGAATTATAGAAGTTCGTATAGTAGAAAGTGTTTTATTAAAGTTTCCTAAGTAAAACTGACGGTGTCTGAGATTTCGTTCGAATTATAGAAAGATTCCTCAGATTCCTACTGTAGATGCTACAGCATGTGATCTGGAATACTTAGCATCATGCTTTGGAAGCATATTGAAATTAAATGAGGCCCCCTTGGCACCACAAACAAGTCAAGAACAGCACAGTAGTCAAGATAAAAAACTGGAAAGAAAAAACCCTACTTTTCTCATCATTCCAAACCAACCAAGTAAAATGCAGTGCCAAAGACAAAGTTGGGAGCATCAGTTGTTCTTTACAATGCTCATGGTTCAAGGAATATCCCTCCTTATATTACAGTGAAAACGAAAACTTACTTTACTGTTACACCTGCTTTGATCAGTTTCATAATGACAACTTGAGATCTATTGTAAATGCTGATTTAGCATTTGTATCAAAAGATTTTTCAAATTGGAGGAAAGCACTATCAAGATTCTAGACTCATCAAACTTCTAAGTGTCACAAAGCAGCTGTTGAGCTTCAGTTAGTTATACAAAATCAAACTCTAATATTATTGCACTGACAAAAACACTAAAAAACTTAGAGTTAAAAATCGACGTTGTCTACCTGTAAAAAAAGAATCACTGCAGTACAGACAAGGAATACCACTAAGAGCCCACGATGAAAATGGATCAAACTTGATCTAACTTGTAAACCTCTGGTGTAAAGCTGTAAGTGTTTTGGAGACCTAGTATCCAAAATAATACAGGGTGCTTAACTGTCAGCATTTAAAGTTCTTTTGTGTGGAAATGATGACCAGATGCTTTATGACACTCTAAAGAAAGTGAACTCCTTGAATGAGCATGAGCTAAGTCTGATTAATTATGTGGTGACGTTATCCAAGATTATGCTCGTTAGTCCCACTCTACTAAAACAACAGAATGTTATGCTCTACTGCAAGATGATTGAAAACGTGGTTTTGGTCATAGATGCTGCAATCTCGATTAAACCTGTTTTCTATACTAAATACTCACAAACAGTGATTAGACAACCTTTCCTTTGTACCTATGGATGGTAAATTTATATCCTTCCCCTGTAAGTACTATACTGTTGCTCATTTCAAAAAAAAGATATACCATTTAAAAGGTTTATCAATGCTAAAGGTTTTCATTTAAACATACAAAATATGGTAGTAACACTACATAAAAAGGTTCTGTACTTCCAAAGTAAAACAAGCCAAAAATTCTTACCTCGTTTTCTACTATATGAAACTGATGACTGCTGGCTTGGGGTAATTTCAGGACAAATATTTCTATAACGTCTACTTTCTTGCCATTTCTTAAATCTGCTTTCAGTGCTTTTCCTAAAGCAGTTCTCTTTCTGGCTGGTTCTTTTCCATTAATGCCAATTTTAAGCTATAATAAAAGATCATTGTGTATCAGTATTATTCACTTGAGTACCCCTATTTATCAAGCAGTGAAAATAATTCTATAGGACATGCAATTGGAAACCACTCTGTCTCTTGTCAAAAGAGACTGTGAGGGATTGTGCTAAGTTCTATTTTCCTCCTGGAGTTTTAATTTTACACCATAGTATATAGACTGAATGCCTATTCCCCATATCCACTACTACTGAGATACAATACTATATGAGGACTTTTTTTTTGCCATCACAAAGCTCTGTTAAATACCAGTATTATGCCTTTTTACTTAGCATTTGAAACAACATTCTGTAGCTTAGGCTCAATATCTATTTCAAACTTTTTTCTTAACTAAATATGCAAACAACTATTTCATGCCATTTCAGGTAATAAAGGTAAAAAAGTGATCTCATCCTTTTACATGCACTTATGATATTAGTATCCTTGTTGACTCTATAAATGTTGCATCAAAGTTGTTGCTTGTTTTCAAATGGGTGATTAAAAACATGCTTACAAACTATTGTAGTCAAAGATCTGCTACCTGGCAGTAGTGCCAACTTCCCAACAATAACCAGTTCAAAGTAGCCTAAAGCAACACTATTTATAACTGGACTGCAACTACTGATGAACCCAATTCTGCTGCCAAAGGCCTTTCAAATTCATACCAAATCACAAATATCTGAACACTAAAAAATCAAATTGAATTAGCCATGTGCCATCAACAAAAAAAAAAGAAGAAGCAAATACAACTGCAAAGTTCTCAAGGATTACAGCAAAAACCAATTGAAAACATGTCAATGTGACACTGTGAAACAGTGTCAAACTGCTTATCAATTAACTGTTTATCTACAATCCCAGAGAAAAAATGAGTTCAAGGCATACATGTACTATGCTGCACTCTTTAAGATAAGTTCAAAGTGTGATTAAAAGTCATCTGCCCAAAGAGGAAAAAGTAGTTGCAAAAGTGCTTAAGAAGCTTGATGGTTAAAAGTGTTCATTGTGGGTTGCTTTGGTGTATTGTCCAGTGTGAAAAAAGTAGCTGTGACCTGTGTCTTTCAGAAAAAATATACATTATTAGGGCCAAACCTAAGGATATCCTTAGAAAAAGAGGACTATTATTTTCAAATGCCAACACAGACACAAACCTCTGTTGTATAACATCCAATGTCTCTTAGGGCCAGCATTTTGTGTTGTATATAAAGGACAAATCATCAGGATGAATGGTGTTGCTGTACTTCCTTAACATATTTGAATAACATGAAAAATTAAATGATTAAATAATGCACACATATACACACATATACACATACTTACCCCCTTCATTGTTGCAAATATCCCCCTCTAATCTCCCTGCCCCAAACAAAACTAAACAAAAAACACTGTAAGGATTACCTTATACTCTGGAAATTTTAATATTCTTGACATATAGAGTTTACTCGGGCAACCAAGTTTTTTTGTTGATCTTCTACGGGTCTTCCTTTCAATAGTGGTATTTTCACTGGTCTGAAATGATTGGTGAATAACAGAGACTATCACCAGGTTTCTGTATAAAATTGTATATGAGAAATTTCACAGGCAACAAATTTTGCAAGAAAAAAAAATCAACCTCAGTGATGGCAACAAAAAACAAAGCTACTTGGTACTTCCTTTAAAGGATCAAAAGTGGCTATATTAGTTAAAAGTCACATTCTAGATGGGGCTTGGAGCTGTATATCTGAGAGCCCAACAAAATAACACAAGATCAAGGTTAACCACGTTGTACTCAAATATAGCAACCACTAAAAAACAGTAACTGAAATGGTTAAACAACAAGAATGGGAATGCTGGATAGCCAAATAAAGTTTTACTGATAAATCAAAATTAAAGAATAATAAAGAGAATTGCAAACTCATTTTACTAAACAAATACAAACATCCAATACAAAAATCCACTTAAGTTAAGTAGTGTTTAAATCTATCCTTGACTGGCAATCAGGTCATTCGTTTCAATCTTCAACCTGAACCTGAAACATAACCTGATGGAATTGGTTTGTGCAGGAAACTATAATTAAATTTTTTTATAACATTATGTATACCAGTAAATTTTTTTAGATTAAAAAATAACTCTTTAAGTAAAATAAAAAAAGTTTTTTTTTAGTTATAACTCTAATGGTAAGAAGAAGAAAAAGTGAAAAAGCTCTTCAACAGTATCTCCTCTCATTTGACCTTTACCATTATTAGATAAACAAATTTTGTAAAACAGGAAAATTAAGATTTCATGGTACTAGAAACTGATTTAATAGAGTCCTGCACAAATTAACGGGAAGCTTACAATAAGTGTAGCAGTGGACAGGTGGTTAAAACAATAGCTTACTATGCAAGAGGTTTGTGGTTTGAACCCTGGCCACATTCCTGGAAGTATTGTGTCTTATTTACTTGTCTGTTACAAGTAGTATACTACTAAGTTTGAAGTTGTTTTCACAGACAGAATTCACAGAGGGGAGAAGTCAATAAATTAGAAACATTGAAAAGCACAAAGTAAAAAAATCAGATAAGAAGAGTAACCCTCTGTGCTACAGTGGCTTCAAAGCCTTGCTTACAGTGAAAGACCTAAAAAATTAATAGTATTCTTGTCTGATTTTACAATAAACAAAGTTGGGTGGGGCTGGGTATGTGATGAGCCTGGGTAGAAATTTCATCTTTTGTAAACAAGATGCCTGCCAGAATGCGTGATTTACAAATGTAACCCTTATGAAAACAGACCAAAATATCCCATTCACCTAGAATTAACTATTACCTGCATTTCCTCTAATAGCCTTTGTCTTCTGTTCTTTTCCTTTTCATCAACATCTTTTCCTAAATGACAGTGGTAATATTTTAATCCAGCAGATATGAATGGAACACCATCAAACTGAAATGCAATTCCTTCTGTACATAACTGCCTCCATTGAAGCCTGTTTCTGTAATGTGTGTTTTCTAATACTTCTTCTGGTGACTTTTCTAGAATTAAAAGAAAACCAAAAAACTTCAAACAAATAAACACTGAAATGGCATTCATTATTATTTTATCCAGTCCAAACTACATTCCAATGTCATTACTGAAGGCTCTTACAACTTGAAATAGATCTCTGAGATGACTATCCTTTTTTAATATATTATCATTACTATTTTAGAGGAGCTGTGGCTTAATGGTTAGTGCAACTGCACAGTAACCAAGAGTTGCGGGTTCAATTCCCCAAGCTGTCAAGGAGAAATTGGAACTTTGAAAAAAAAAAAAAAAAAAAGAAAGAAAAAAGCCATTGGTTGGCGTAAGGAAGGGCATCAAGCCAAGACTTTCCTCATTGCCATCCCTCTAAAAGGCACCGTCTGAGCCCAAATTCCTGGGGGAAAATGACATTAAAACTAAAAAAAAAATAAAATTAAAAAAAAATTGTCATTATTTTATCTATTTTCTTCTTCTTCTTCTTCTTCTTCTTCTTCTTATTATTATTATTATTATTATTATGTTGCTTTTTTCTCACAGTGTCTATAATGAGATGTTCTCAGGATGTTCTGATCACTTCCAAAAGATTATGTCATGACCCATGCAAGCTAGCAGTGGTAAGCAAAGCAGGTTTTTGAATTGAATGGATTTTGGTCGATGCTTCAATCTTCTTCAGGTAGCTTTTAGAACTTCTCTTGGCAAGCTAGCAGTGGCAAGTAAAGCAGATTTTTGAATCCAATGGATTTGGGTTGATATTTCAATTTTCTTCAGGTAGCCTCAAGAACTTTTCTTGGCAAGATAGCAATGCNTTTATCTATTTTCTTCTGCTTCTTATTATTATTATTATTATGTTGCTTTTTTCTCACAGTGTCTATAATGAGATGTTCTCAGGATGTTCTGATCACTTCCAAAAGATTATGTCATGACCCATGCAAGCTAGCAGTGGTAAGCAAAGCAGGTTTTTGAATTGAATGGATTTTAGTCGATGCTTCAATCTTCTTCAGGTAGCTTTTAGAACTTCTCTTGGCAAGCTAGCAGTGGCAAGTAAAGCAGATTTTTGAATCCAATGGGCTTTGGTTGATACTCCAATCTTCTTCAGGTAGTCATTCAAACCTTTTGATACCATCCCAAGAGCACCAACTACAATAGAAGTACCTTTTGCCTTGACTTCTCTGACATTCTCTACCTAAATCACTGCACTCAATTATTTTGAATACAGTAAAAATCAGATTATGACCAGGAATTTTCTTTAGTGTCATTCCCAACAAAAGTAATCACAGAGTAACATAGACCTGTTGTGTTGTAATTAGTTTCTTCAATATCAATAACCAATGCTCATGACCACACTTAAATTATATATGTTTCCAATGGTGACTCAGGTTTCTTCACCTCAAATAGCTCACTTCATATATTTGGAGTGTTTACATTAGACAATCAGCATGATCATAATGCAACAATAGTAAATTTAATAAGAGTTACCTTTGTTTCTTGTTCACACACATTAAGAAAAGACAAGTAATCTTAGAAGTGAGACAAGCAATGAATTGTAAAGCAATGTTGACATGTCTTTTGTAAATACATTTCACATACATCCATTGGCTGATTATCAGAATTTGTTGCACCAAAGGTTGACTTAGGATCACCAATGTGATATACTTGCACAACTACACTGTATATAAGCATTAGGAATATAAGGAATGTCAGTATGTAATGGTTTTATGTTTTCTCTTTGCATCTGCTAGAAAAGTTGGCTTCAATGATTTTCTTGCAAAAACTTTTACAAGATTATGCCATCGTTAAAGTCTTCTCTCTCGTAATATGTGATGTGCAAACTAGCTTTTGTTATGGTTGAATTGATTAGAGTCAACAGAAATGGAAGAAATTTATATATATATATATATATATATATCATTCTCTCCTCTCCTCTCCCTCTCTAAGAGCAATGACAAGTTTCAGTCTTTTGACATTGTTAAGCAACTCTTTTTAACATCTCACCTTTGTAACTCTCCTGTACTTTATTATTCACTTGCTATATTTTTTTTAAGTATGCTAATCTTCATCTGTCTCTGCTTCTCTTTTCTCCTATTGTAGTTGTTATAGTTAGGTTTTCGAACCTTTTTCTTAATATATGACTCAGGAAGCTGTCTTCACCTGACAATTCTTAAAAGTTAAAATTTCAACACCTACTTTTGATTTGTACTCCGTTTAAGATATTTTTAATACAAAGCCATATAACCACATGTATACTATCTTAACAGACCAGTGAAAAACAAACACAAATTATTTTTATGACTTAAATGTGTCATAGGTTTTTTTCGGTTACATTATTAGAATGGGTGACAAGGAAAGGTACATTATCACGGGAAAGATTGAAGGAAAGGGAGGAAGAGGAAGGTCACTGACATCTTGGGCAAGTGGCATTGCCAAATTGCTTGGGGAAGTTAGGGTGATGCAATCCACAAGGCTATTGATCAAGAAGAGTTTTGAACTCTGGTAATCACCATTGCAATGCAATGAGCGTAAACTGACGTAAATCAGGAGATGAATGTGTCATTATAATTATTAATCTGAGGGAGGGAATAATAAGTTTTATGTACTTTTTAAGCATCAGGAAAAAAAACCCTACACAAACAAACTTTTGAATGTACTTAAAGTACTTCACAATAATCACCAAAGTGTACAGTATAACATGTTCCCATAATGACAATTCAGTAGCCTACTATCTTACTGAAAAAATTTTGGTTTGCCATTACAGAGAATTATTGAAAATCTTGGTAAAATGCTTGGTCTCTCATTTGGGTTCATTGCACCCTATGTTTAAAGACTTGACCCGATGTTACGTTGATAACAATTCTAATGTCTAAAACACCTTTAACTTCCTACGTGTGAGGGATAATCAACTGGTGACCTTGTTTACACTGACAGGCAGAATCAAGCATTTCGTGTGCAAAGTCAATGTATAGCAAGTCAATCACCAAGTGTTAGTAAAAGTCATCAGCAATTTTTAAGGCAGCTTCTATAGTACCGGTGACCGGTAAAATGAACCAAATGCTATTTTGCCGGGACAGGTGTAACTAACATTTCATTAGTCGATCTGGTAAAGTCACGTGACATGCAACGTTTCCGGTTATTTTACCGGCAACTGGTGCAACTGGTGAAATTATACAAAATTGTATTCTGCCTTGTCAGGTGTAACATTTCATTGGACGATCTGGTAAAGTCACGTGATGTGTGTGCCACCCCTCCAGGTTTTTTTGTAAATTTACCAAAAAAGGGCCACTAAATAGCTCAGTAAACTGGAAAGAAAGTCCTGTGGTCTCTTCTCCAGTAACACACTTTTTTTGTGTTTTATTGGCCTGTCCCAAGTGTAAAATCGACCTTATTTATGGCCATCCATGCTTTAACCAATCAATCAACCAATCAGATTTAGTCACGTGACTGAAAAATGAGCTAATAAAATTTTCCCCAGCAGAATAGATTTCTTTTTATTTTACCGGTTTTCCCGGTTAAATAGACACTTCGTTAACTCTATGCTGGCTAAAACTTACTGTACTACGTCGCTATGCTCACCAAATAAAGTACTAGAGTTTACACATCGCCATCTGGTTTGTGATTTTTTCTTGAAATTGTCAAAAGCTTCAAGCAGCTCCGTTCTTGTAGTGAAAATAACCTCTTGACAACGATTCCCTCCGTTTGAAACTGCCATGGTCCATTCGATGAAAACAATACCACTCAGTACCTAATGCATTATAGCATGTAGAACTTTTAATTGTCGTTTTTTGGCTTGTGTCTAAAGACTTCGCTCCAAACATCAAATTAATAATTCGATCATGTAAACATAACCTGCTTAAATGAGCACAGAACAAGGTCGACGTGATTTCCAATAAAACATCCAACTTCTGAAGTTGGTCAGAGATGTAGCCTCGATTCTGAATCGTGTGCGAGACTGCTTTTGCAAAAGAATGCTTTCGTTTGACCATCAGTCAACAACTGGCATCGTTGTCTGACTTCGCCAGGAACACTGGTTCGCAAAACGCCAACTCCTTGTGACAAAAGAAGAGTCATTCACTCACAAACTGACACTGCTTTTCATCGGTGGAGAAGAACCAACCGAATCAAGGGCCCAGACGACCAATATTTCCCTCCACAGTGTGCTCAAAGGCACGCAAGTCTGTGATAAATGGACGCACAAGAATTGTGTTAACATGAGAACGGGATCCTTTCAGAAGTCAGAAGACTGCGATGAGCAATGGTTCTGTCCAAACTGTCGCAGCATAAACAACTCGAAGCTCTACACCTGTGTTTTTCAAAGTGAGGGTACCCCCGGGGGATATAAACTTTCAGGGGGGCTCTGGCGAGTAAACAGGCGGATGGGGGGGTTGGAATTGTGGAGGGGCGATGGAGCAATTGAAGTAAAATGTGACGTTGGTGTTGGCAGAAAGGGTTTTTAGAGGTATGGTGGTTTTAAGCTTTTCAATCTCTATATTAAGATGACCCTGGCATAATTTATCGAGCCTTTCACACCTTTCCATACAACTGTGTTTTTAAAACTATTTATCCATATTTCATACACTTTTTGCCTGATCTCAATCGTAGTTTTTTTATCGTTACTCCATTTTCTGCCTCTAAAAACAGTTGGCATTTTTTCTCCAGGGATAACCATGGCAACCACAGGAGCATCGAAAAAGAGGTGCATTCTGTGGAGTACTTGAAGTATGGATTTATACTATCACCGACCAATCCACAACAACCCATGTGCTTGGATTGTAAGATCCAAAAATTTTTCTAACGAAGCAATGAAGCCCTCTTGGCTCCTCGAACATGTACAGAAGATACATCTCGATAAATCTGGTAAAACACTGGCGTTCTTTCAATCCCTTCGAAATCAATTTTTCAAGCGAAAAACAATGAATATGTTTATTTCCTCATCGAAAAATTCAGATAACAGTCTCACGGTTTCTTACAACATTTCTTTGCTGATAGCGAAAGCTTGCAAGTCCCACACTATTGGAGAAGAACTGATTCTACCTGCGGTTAAAGAGGTAATTACAACAGTCTTGCACAGATCTCTTGAATAAGTCATAAAATCTATGCCTCTCAGTGACAACTCAGTTCAACGAAGAGTGGAAAAAATGGCTGAAAACGTCGAAGAGACCCTCTGTAAGATGTTAATGACAACTGAGTTCAGTTTGCAATTGGACGAATCCACTCTTCCGGGAAAGGAATCGCTACTTCTCGCGTATGTACGCTTGATCAAGGGTGGGTCTCTATGTCAAGAATTATTGGTTGCACGTCCCCTGGAAACAGATACCAAAGGAGAATCAGTGTATCGTACTGCGGAGGACTATTTCAGGAAAAAACCTATTTCACTTACAAACATCATCTCATGTGCTACAGATGGCGCCCCCGTCAATGGCCAGTCGCCACCGTGGATTTCTAAGATACTTGAAAAAAGGCTGTTCTGGAAGTCCTCACAGTTCACTGTGTGATCCATCGACAGCACTTTGTGGCAAAAAAAATTGAGTGAGAAGCTATATAAAACCTTGTCGACTGTGGTTACTGCAGTCAACAAAGCGAATGCTCTCAATTCTAGACCGTTTCATCAGCTGTGTATTGAAAATGACGAAGATTTTCAATGCCTGCTTCTCCATACTGAAGTTAGGTGGTTGTCGAAAAGTAACTGTTTAAAAAGGTTTTACACACTGTTTTATAGTGTTATGGATATTTTTCAAGAATTCAACCCTGAGCTTTACGACAAACTGAAATCGAATAAGACAGATATTGCTTACCTTACTGAAATGTTTTTCAAATTCAATGAAGTGAATTTGCAGCTGCAAAATGACGAGACTTCAGTAATAAAAGCGAAGTCCGCCCTCTCGGCATTGCTCTCAAAATTTCAGCTCTGCAGCAGAAACCTGGAACGCCTTATCAGTTTCCTTGTTTGTCTGTCTTGGAGAAGAGAACAGGACTGAAGGATGATGGCATTGCCGTGTACTGCGCACATTTAGCGGATCTCCGCAGGGATATGCCAGTCAGATTCAAAGACCTATTTTCTCTTGAAATAACTGTTTGGGTGATCGTTCCGTTCACTGAACTCAGCACAGAGGTGCCAACCCATCAAGAAGAGGAACTTGTAACTTTCCAAACCGACGAGAATCTGAAACGAAACTTCAAAACCTCTTACCAAGCCTTTTGGATGAAAAAAGCGATCCCAAAACGCTACCCAACCCTGTGTTTTTCAGTTCTTTTCCGACTTCCTACCTTGTTGAGTGGGGATTCAGAGCCGTGTCCAGGCTCCTTATCAAACAAAGAAACAAACTCAACATCACAGAGCGTGATGATCTGAGACCACACCTGACAAACCTTCATCCTGATGTTGACAGTTTGACTCCATTGCACGTTTGTTGTAAAAGGTGTTAGATCGTTAATTAAATGTTTTAGAGTGTCAAAGCGTTAAAACAAATATTTGAATTGGTCCAAAATGTGATTTATTTCTGCCTCAGACGAATTATCTGAGCAGAGCCACTCACCTCATGAACACTATCCCTAATCCAGCCTCACTGACTCCAGCTATCCACGACCATCAGAGGATGTCGATCCTCTTCCGACAAATAGAGAGGCAGAATATGTTCTCCGTCGTTGTGGGTAAGCTTTGAAGACAGCATCCCTATGGATCCCATCCAAATTCCAGTGAAGTCTATAAATCATCTTTCTGTACAGTTTTTGTATGTAGTTCATTTAGTTCCAGTGTTTGTTTGAATCTGATCTCTGGTCTCGTCTACTATTGTAAAATTTTTCTTTATAGCTTTCTAAGAGTATTTGTACCCCTTTGTTTTATTTTCTTTACACAAGTCCGACGCATACATGGAAGGGTCACCCTTTCTACACTTACTTTGGTAAATGAGCTTTGAGAGCAGATTCTTCTGAACTCCTTGTATACAGTTATTAAGGGTGGTTCTGTAAAGCAGTTTGCTTTGAGTCTGTAAACCCCGAAAAACGCCTAAATGGCCGTCATGTAACAACTCTCCAGCATGTCTTAAGTATTCATCGACCAGAATTTGCTACTATAAAACAGAGCAAGTGAGAATGCCGAATCAAGAGCTTTCTTCTTTACCCACACAGGGAAATTATTGTTTTTTGAAACAAAGGCCACAAACTTCCATGAGTGGCCCTGTTTACCTTTACAATGTTTCTCTACAAAGAATTTAGCTAAGTTATCTTTGTTAAAGTGGCATCAAGATAACCACATCACTCGCAGTTTTGTGCTTGGATTCCTCTCATATTTGTTGGTAGTCTGTCCTCTTCTGTCCTTTAAACAACCACCAACTTTGTTTTTGAGGCGTTAATAACCATCACGTAATGCTCGCAATGGTTTATAAAGATTGACAGTTTCTCTACCGGCTTTTCACGTGCGGTGGCCAGTAAAACTGTATCGCTCATTAGTAACATTAAGTGCAGTCAGCCAAAGTATCTATTCTCTCCTCATCAGGTTCTCAGGTCCGTTATTATTTTATTGACATATAAGGTAAACAAAAGACAACTTGTGAGGATGCGTTGTCGAAATCTTATTCTTGTTATAATCGTAGCTGCTCTAACTATGAAGCGTGTATGGGGAGATATCATTGCAACCGCGGCCTGCATAAGTCCTCCACAGCCGAGGGATCGTAACACGAGTAGTAGTGAAAGTCGGGGCATTTTATCGTATTTCTTAGAAAAATCGATGTATGTCACATTAAGTCGAGTCCGTTTCAAGTTAGCATAGTCCATGATTAGTCTTAGTGTGACGATCAGTTCGGCATAACCACTTCCAGGTTCTGCATTAGCTTGCTGTCTGTGGCGGCTGTGACACTTGTCCACATGTTTGCATAAAATGACGTCATAAACTGCCCATTACACATATTCCGCCATAGTTGCCGCAATTTAGTTTGTTTCCTTTTTTTAAATAATACAATAAACCTATTAACACATTATTTAAAACTTGTGTGTAAGGATCATCATCATGTTTTGAAACAACTTGACTGCTAGTAGTTAACGAAAATATTTCCACAGTAATGCACAAAATGAGTTGTTATTTTTTATGAGGAGGCAGATAATTAATAATTTTAATCATTTTGCTTCAGCAAATTATTTACTTTGATAGCTGACGACCATGCAGATATCTCGAATAAATATCTTCCACTCAAAAAGCTGGAAGGTTAGACATACTACAGCACTTCCTCGATTAACCGGTCACTTTGGGACATGGCTATTAGAAAAGAGACGAATAACCAAAAACGGCCAGTTAGTATTTTTATTTTGTTTTGGTTGAAACTGCAATAAAAAAGTGTTCTAAAAAAAATTAGTCGTTTATTTCCCACTTTATTGGTTGATACAGTGGTGAAAAATTTAGAGCAATAAAAACAATTTGCCAATTGTCATCTGCTTTAGGCTTGATTCTAATTTTTCCAAAGCCTATTCGCCTAGTGAAACAAGGATCGACGTGTTAGCAAGGACAGCCTCTGGTTGATGACGAAGGCATGTTAAACCGTCATTGAACATCTTCAGAGAGGATGCGTGAGATATAGAGCAAACAGCAACTTGTAGGAATTCTGGCACTTCTGCATTCTCCAGTTCCCTTTCGTCATTTTTTGTCCGAGGCAAGATCTGAGATGCTNGATACAGTGGTGAAAAATTTAGAGCAATAAAAACAATTTGCCAATTGTCATCTGCTTTAGGCTTGATTCTAATTTTTCCAAAGCCTATTCGCCTAGTGAAACAAGGATCGACGTGTTAGCAAGGACAGCCTCTGGTTGATGACGAAGGCATGTTAAACCGTCATTGAACATCTTCAGAGAGGATGCGTGAGATATAGAGCAAACAGCAACTTGTAGGAATTCTGGCACTTCTGCATTCTCCAGTTCCCTTTCGTCATTTTTTGTCCGAGGCAAGATCTGAGATGCTTTGTTGTACAAATGTTTGTAACCTGAAATGTCAGCTTTAGCCACGCGTCAAAATCGCTTTAAGGAAGTACAATCTTGAGTCTCAAAAATTGTGCAACAAATTCGTCGTTGGTCCCTGAAATAAAGGCTAACTTTTCATGTTGACTGTTAACTCAAAAAGAATTGTTTTTTGTCCACGACTTGTGAATCGTTTCTAAATTGGTTTGCTTTCATGCAATCGAAAATTTCTTTACAATTCATAACGTCGATTTGATTCAGAATTGACAGTAAATAAAATTTCTGTATGCGACACCATTGCCTGATTCATGGTAGATTTTCCAGGACACCTTTATTAATTGGTCGGATTAGAGAAGTGACATTGGGCGGGAAAAGCTTGGCTTTCTCCTTTCTTCAAACGGAATCAGCAAGTTTTTTTTGTCAGGAAATTGTCATTCAATTTTATTTCGTTTAAAATTTTGAGATTCGTCGGAGAATTTTAGTTAAATGTGCCACACGGCAGTCTGTCGGCTTATGTTTCAAACCTTAATCTGCTTTAGTTTAATAACTTATAACATTTATTCAATAACACCGTGTAAGTTTATTAAAATGCAAATAATCGTAAAAAGGTCCAGTTTCAAGAAAACTGGGCGGCTAATCGAGGAAACACAGTACTATCTAAACGATGTGCTTGGTACGCAATCTGGTGATGCCTTTCAAAGTTAAGTTGCACAAGCTAAGGACAAGCCCAGCTTTTAAGAAGGACATTGCCTAAATCTGGGAATATGAATGGCCGCGACAAGAACAAACATGGAGACCATATCCCTTTTTGAATGTTGAATACTTTCCTGAAAGGGAGAGGAGGCTTCGTGATGTCAAAGACCTGATTTAATAAAACTCAATTCCTCCAAATACTTGTTTATATATTGCATTAGGAACATAAAAAGAATCCCTTCACAGGTTACAAATTAGACTGTATTTAACAAGTCAGAGGTATGCAACTTTGATCATTTAACTCTTCTTTGTCATCAAATCACACGCGATAGTTCCTGCCTTGTTTTTGTGTTCCCCTTGTCTATTTGAAGTTCCTTGTCATCAGCCCTGTCAGTATACATTGACGTATTTGAGGATATGAAACTAGAATCTTTAGCATGTAATAAATCGAACCTTTTTGGAACAGAAGGAGAAGTTTCCAATTAAAACAATAAATTGAATCATGATTGCTATTATAATACTCGTTGGCAATGTTGATGTTGCTAGAGTAACAATTAATCATCCATATAATAGATGTTTAAAGATAAAACATGATTTTGGCAGAGCAAACGATGTTTTTTCATCTATTAAGCTTTAGGAGATATTTCTGTAGTACTTAATTGGCGGATTGTGTTAAGCATGCCCACTTCACCCATCTGTGATCTGACGGAGGTTAGGTTTGTAGAATAGTTCTAGACCAATAGTTGAAAATTAGTTCCAAAGCTGGTGAAAACTCTCTTGGTCATAGTTAAGGTTTGTTTTTTGTGACTCGTTGAAGATGCATGTGGAGATATCAATTATAAATCAAAATTTGACAGTTTTCTTCGGTTTGTGAACAACCAAATCAGAACTGACCAAGTAGAAGAGGCCCATTTGTATTGTGAATAAGCATAGAATGCCTCTACTTCAAAATATTAAAGTCAGTCATTTGCTTACTATCATTTGCCCTTACCTTTTCCGATGGCTTTATTTCAAGACACCGTAACTACATTTCTTTTCCTGCTAAATATAGGAACTAAGCTACAAGGTTGAGTAAATTGTCAAGGCATCAACTTTTAGCGTGTTTTTGGATCAAGCATCAACAAGGGTGAAGATGAATGTCTATTATAGACAACTATCAAACAGCANATAAATCGAACCTTTTTGGAACAGAAGGAGAAGTTTCCAATTAAAACAATAAATTGAATCATGATTGCTATTATAATACTCGTTGGCAATGTTGATGTTGCTAGAGTAACAATTAATCATCCATATAATAGATGTTTAAAGATAAAACATGATTTTGGCAGAGCAAACGATGTTTTTTCATCTATTAAGCTTTAGGAGATATTTCTGTAGTACTTAATTGGCGGATTGTGTTAAGCATGCCCACTTCACCCATCTGTGATCTGACGGAGGTTAGGTTTGTAGAATAGTTCTAGACCAATAGTTGAAAATTAGTTCCAAAGCTGGTGAAAACTCTCTTGGTCATAGTTAAGGTTTGTTTTTTGTGACTCGTTGAAGATGCATGTGGAGATATCAATTATAAATCAAAATTTGACAGTTTTCTTCGGTTTGTGAACAACCAAATCAGAACTGACCAAGTAGAAGAGGCCCATTTGTATTGTGAATAAGCATAGAATGCCTCTACTTCAAAATATTAAAGCCAGTCATTTGCTTACTATCATTTGCCCTTACCTTTCCCGATGGCTTTATTTCAAGACACCGTAACTACATTTCTTTTCCTGCTAAATATAGGAACTAAGCTACAAGGTTGAGTAAATTGTCAAGGCATCAACTTTTAGCGTGTTTTTGGATCAAGCATCAACAAGGGTGAAGATGAATGTCTATTATAAGACAACTATCAAACAGCAATTCGAAAATAATGCTAATAACTGGACTTTCGATTTTTACAGTACTATTGTTTGGAATTTTATTAGTCACCAGTCTGGGTCCACCCCTTGTACTTTTAGACGAACAAATTAAGGAAGCATGAGAAGACTGAAAACAAAAATTTTAGTCTCTCGGAAGTAAAAAAAGAACTGGTGGTAAAGTTTTATGAGAGTTTCTAATGAGATAATAAATTGTGAGAGAAATTTTTCAGGACATGTTCTGCTTCCATGGAAGTATTCAGGGTCTTTCTGGAAGCCTCCTCTTCGTGAGAGGCTGCCATGTAGTATTGACCTCCTTTGGACTGTCAACAATGACAAGAGACAACTTTAGCCTCCAAATTATTGTCTGTGCAGCTTTAAAACGAGGCGAAATTAGACACCTGAAGAACTTTTTGGAGAATTTTGTTATTGAAAGTCAGGCTGCTTGACACCTTTCATTGTTTACATTCGGTTTGGATCAGATACCAGATATGCCCTTTCCATCTGTCAGGCAGCATGACCTCGTAAGTTGTTTTTAGCTTTTACTTCACGATTAGAACCAGCGATTTCCTGAGAACAGAATTGAAGCATGAATTTTAGCCGCCCGATGGTAACCTGCAATTTTGGGATTTATTTACTAATTTAGGGAAGATGAGGTAGCCGACAACTCAGAACAATATTATGAAAAAAGGCATGTGGCATGGGTGATTCTTTAATTTATCTGCTGCTGATGATGATAATGGTCAAAATCGTAGTAAAGTTTACATGTTAGTAATGTAATATACAAGAATGTAAAGGCTGTAGGTTTTTGAATTCAGCCACTAAAATCTGTACCCCCACCCACCCTTTTATTTTGGATATTTTAATCCATTCGGTTAGTATAACATCAGGAATAACTTTTAAAGTACATTAATGAATTTGTTAACAATTTAAATATATTTAATACATATTTAATACACTTTTCATGATTGAGAGTTACTTTGACAGTTTAACGTAACATCCAAATTTCATCAGCAGCTTTGAACCAGAAGTTAAAGGAGGGCCATTTTCAAATGGTGTTAAATCATATTTCGATTAGTTAGCCCCATGATTGCTTTGAATTTTGGCTTTTTCACAATACCACATCGATTTTGCCACCAAGCTGTGTAGATAATTTCAGAAGTATAGTGCCACCATATCTTTACATAACTGTTTCCAGTCAACGACGATTCTCCACAAAGAGATTTTTTTGCCAAAATATTTATTGGAGTACTGCTTTTACTGTCCAACAACCAATGTATCAACAGCATGTAATACCCTTAATCAGCCACAATTCCACCTAGGACTGTTTAAAGAAAGTAGAGTTCCCTATGCCCAGTTTTTTTCTCACCACTTCACGTATTTTGATATTTCCCTGTCAGCCCGTAAGCGATTCTCTCGTAATTTTGCTGCATACAGCGAAAGTTGCTTGTTGTAGTTGTAGTTTGTGGCAGTTCCCCATATTTGCTGTGCCAATGAATGGTAGCATAGATGTTGTATTTGAATCTCACACTAATTTCAATCAATGAAAGAACATTAAAATCTGCTCATGCCAGTAGAGGATGAGGTCAAACAACAGACGTTATTAAATTGCATATACGTAAACTACAAAGGAAACATATAAATTTATGGTACCTTTTGAAATGTATGTGGCAATTTATGTAGCAATGCAGACTGAATTTCTCCAGTTGGCCTCAACATTAACATTGTGTTGTTTCATGTTGCTTTGCCAAATTTATTACTGTATAAGTTATTATGAAAAAGTATTAAAGATTGCAAAATTTTTATTAAATTTTTCAGAGTACCAGAAGTAATTTATTTCTGATGTTAACCCAAACCCATGAAAATTTTCTTAATAGATGGAGGTGTGTGTGTGTGTGTATGCAGATCTGTATGGGTGTTATCAGAAGTATATAAAAAAAAAGTTTATATTTTTGTGATAGAGGAAAGTAGGTGTATAGGTTTTGAATAGAACCTAATATTTTATGTGTACCAGAAATTTGATTTGAAAAAAAAAATCATAAAGATAAGCAAAAAAGTTATAGGTTGATGTAGTATCATATACATAGTGAAGAGTTGTTCTGAATATTAGTAGCAACATGAACAGCTAATCCATTATATATCCACATTTTATTAAAAGAGTGCAACAAAACACAGAGTTTTGAATTAAAGGGCCAGAGATTATACTCATCATATGGTCTATATTATATGTGAAGAATAAGATGATTGTTTATTAGGACAGGAAGACCTTACCTGGATTCCACAAACCACCAATTGTTTTGAAGGCAGAATACAAAATCTAAATTTTTATTTCACCTGGAAGTCATAGTAAAATATTTTGTATTTTGCATTTTAATGTTTTATTCCCTGGTACTTCTAGTTAAATGCATCTTTGGATTTTTAACTGGCCTTAACTAATTGTCAAAGAAATATTTTGGTGTTAATTTCAATAGGTGGGCTTTTGGTGCAAAAGGATCAATTTTTATTTAGCCTTTTTTCACCTTATTTAATGTTCTGAAAGAAATCCCATTAGCCTGTTTAAACTAAGCTATAGTCATAGTGGGTTTGTCTAAGAGAAAAGAGCAATGGCAAGTGAATGTAAATGTTGGCAGTCAGACAGAAAAGCAGATTATATTGTTCACATATCTAGGAGCTGTTACAGATAACTGGTATGACAAGAGAGTTGATAACTGTGGTGAACATAAGACAGTTTAGGTTTTTGTGGCATATTTTGAGAAGAAATGAGTTGGCGAGTATCTACCTCACAGGAAGAATTGAGGGAAAGATAGCACAGGGAAGACAGAGACTGAATTACATGGATGAAATCAAGGAGGTAACAAGAATTGAAAAGATAGAAGTGGTGAGATTCACAAAAGACATAAGTGTGGTGAATTACATCTTTGCTACCATCAATCTGGACACTGCACTGCAGTAGGTAGGTATAATCATAGTAAGTAATTCCTTTGTTTTTAAGAAAATAAAATTATTACAGATATCTCAGAACAAATGCTTTAAGAAATAGATAATTTATGGAGTTAATAAGAATATTAATTTATAAAGAGCCGCAAATCATAAAGAATAAATAGAAGTTCTAACAGGTTAAGATTATGTTGATATTGTCTACTGATCAGGAATTAGCAAAACATAATGCATAACATTTCAATAATACAACCTTTGCTGTGTATACTGCTCAAGCAAAATCTCCCATTAAAGTTAAAAGTACTGGTGAAAGCAAGTGGATCCTGTTAACAAAATTTTATGCTACAGGCTGAAATATCTTAGACTCACAGTTAGTTATCTACAACATCTCTATACAGTTGAAATAGGGATGCACAGAACAAAAAGTAAGTTAGAAGTATAGTCATAATGTTGACTACAATTAAAACTATGGAAGCATATTTGTGAATATTATTAATACAACTGGACTGCATATATAATCAAGGAAATTATCCTCTCTATTCCTCACTAGGAAAACCATTGTAATATTGCTTCATTCCATCCAACTGAAATTTGGCTACCTTCTTAAAACAAAAATATAAATTTCAAATTTAATTTATGATTCCTCTACCTATTATAAATGTACAGAGTTTCATGGCCATGTGTGCACCTGTATATTGTTTTGGTGAACTGGAGCTTTTAATCAGTTTGATTTTGTATTGATAAGAGAAAAAACTCAAAATTTAGCTGAGGATAAACCCTCATATCCATGTTGGGATAAACCATATGTACTTGCAAATTTTATTTAGATTCATTTCTATGAGCCTTGATATCTATAATTCAATATGTAAATTTAACTTTTATTAATAAACAACAATACAAGAGAGTACTATATTCTCTTCTTTAATAGTAGTATTCTTGCTGTCAACAAAACAAAACTTGGTATGTATTTCATTATTTGGTCATAAAATTTGTGATATATTATCTTGGGTTTGGTCTCATTGGTTGATCACTTTTGTATTGGTTAATTTCCTACCACATTACCATTTCAGTAATCTTCTTCCTTGTTACAAACAGGAGATATTTTTCATTTTTCTAGAGGACTAATCTTCTTGTAATTAAATTACTGTGATTTTATCACTTTCAGTGAGAACAATAAATGCCTTTGGTTTGAAGTTAGGATCAAACTTTAACCCTTCCTTATGGTATTTTGTTTTGACAATAGCTTCTACAGATACCTTTGTATGAGCAAGATACTTGCTAATGTTTATTTATTCCTGTCATTGGACTTAGTAGTTGTTTTCTTTTGGTCTAAGTTTTTATATTTTTTGGTTTGATATGAGCTGTCTTTGGAACATATTTTCTTCACTATCTTAAAACAAAATTGCAAGAGGTGCAGTTCCTTTTCCTTAATTTTGGGTATCTCAGCAGTAACTAAGCATGAAGAGGTGAAATTTTCTGTTATTCATTATTTCTCTTGGTACCAAATTTTTCCACAGCTTCTGAATTGAATTGAGGTCCATTATGTAGTGTATGTTTCCACAGATTTCTGAATACATCTTATATATAAGCTAATACTGGAAGGACTGAAGGTACACTGTTGAAAATAGTGATTTTTGCAGTAGTAAATGGTGAGGTTTAACCCTGTACGATCACAACAAGTTTCATTGATGGCATCTGCCCAATTGGTAATTTACATCAGTGTTCCATCACAAACCACAATGGTATCAGCATTGATTCAACAACTTTTCAATCTTTAATCTCCCATCATGAAAAAAAGTTTGGTTAAAGTCATTACTCCATTGCACTAAGATGGGTATGACAACCTTTATGGGCCAATTTCATGGCTAACTCCTTTAGTGTTTCTGCAAAAATTTTCTCTTGGCTTTAAGTAGTGTTCAAATACCCAATATTGATTGCTCTGGAAGCACTAATGAGAAACTTCATAATTTTTTACTACCTGATTTTCCAACACGTTATTATATTGGGCAATTTATGCAAAACATTATCTTCTTTACTTTACATCAATTACACTGGTAAACAAAGANATTCAACAACTTTTCAATCTTTAACCTCCCATCATGAAAAAAAGTTTGGTTAAAGTCATTACTCCATTGCACTAAGATGGGTATGACAACCTTTATGGGCCAATTTCATGGCTAACTCCTTTAGTGTTTCTGCAAAAATTTTCCCTTGGCTTTAAGTAGTGTTCAAATACCCAATATTGATTGCTCTGGAAGCACTAATGAGAACCTTCATAATTTTTTACTACCTGATTTTCCAACACGTTATTATATTGGGCAATTTATGCAAAACATTATCTTCTTTACTTTGCTTTGCAATGTTTTCAAATTCTCTCATCAATTACACTGGTAAACAAAGAAAAAGTGTTTTTCTCTGGCCTGGAATTTAAGAATAGTTTTAGACTAATTTGAGGGTGTTGAATTCAAATCTGATCTTAGATTTTCTCTATCACATTAAGTTTTTGCATCATACATATTTATATTTTTTCATGAATTTTTTAGAAAATCATTTTTCTCACCTTTCTCACCTTTCTCTGCCATCTCCTGTTTGGGTAGCGGGTGCAGGCCAATGCTTCACCACTCTGTGCCATTTTGTCCTGTCAAGAGCATCATCCTTCTGCAGGCCACACACTTGCAGGTCCTTTTTGATGGTATCCTCCCACCTATGTTTAGGTCTACCTCGCTTTCATTTGCCACTCATCTGCATCTCATAAGATCTTCTCAAGTCAGAGTCCTCTTCCCTATCGCTAACATATCCGAACAACTCCAGACGTTTCTTCCTCATTAACTCTGTGATCGATGGTATTCCCACTTCTTTCCTGATGTCCTCATTCCTTCTGTGCTCTTCAAGACTGATCTGTAGACAATACCTTATCATTCTCATCTCATAGGTGCTGATCCTATTTGCCAAATTCTCTGTTATTCGCCAGCTCTCACATCCATACATTAACACAGGGCGAATGACTGTTGTGTAAATCCGTACCTTGAGTTTCTTCAGGATCTTCTTGTCACACAGGACACCAGATAACTCCCTCCACTTGCTCCAAGCCTTGCTGATGCACAGCTCCACCTCTGCATACAACCTCTGTCCTGGTGCAAGGTAGTGCCAAGGTACTTAAAGGATGTGCATTGAGGAAGATCTGTCATCTGGGTTGACCCATACTGTCTCATCTTGGTGCACTCCTGTGTCGTCGGTAGGGGTAGGTTTTCTGTCTTCGCTCTGCTGATCTTTAAGCCAACATCTTCCAGCTTACTCCTCCAGAATTCCAGCTTCTCCTCCAACTCTCTCTCACTCTCACTGCTTATTACTAAGTCATCAGCAAAGAGCATCATCCATGGTGCATTTTCATCACTGTCTCCACTGATAACATCCATGATGTTGATGAACAAAAGTGGACTCAGAGTTTATTCTTGGTGTAGCCCAACATCTATCCCGATATCTCTCGTTTCTCCTGTGCTTGTCACCACCTGAGTAGTACAGTTCTGGTACATGCCTTTATTACCTCGATGTATCCTTTGGGAACATGTTGCTTTTGCAGGCATTACCAAATAAGGTCCCTTGGAATGGTGTCGTACACCTTCTCCAAGTCAACAAAGACCATGTGCAGCTCCTTTCCAAACTCGCAATATTTCTCTTGGAGCATCCTTAGGCAAAACATAGGTTCTGATGTTGATTTTCCCTTCTGGAAACCATACTGATTCTCCCTGATTTTTACCAACTCTCTCAGTCGTGCCTCCATCACTCTCTCAAATAGCTTGAGAGCATGGCAGAGTAACTTTATTCCCCTGTAGTTGTTGTAGCTCAGAGGATCACCTTTATGTTTGTACAGTGGTGTGATCTTGCTGGCCCTCCACTCGTGAGGCATTCCGTTCACGATTGCTTCCTGCATGCATGCGGTCATCCACTTAACTCCCGTTTCCCTTAAGGCTGTTATCATTTCAATCGGCATTTCATCAGGACCTCTTGCCTTGTTCAGTTTCATCTTCCTCAGCTGTTCTGCAACCTCCTCTTCAGTGATCTTGTCAATCGGTCCCTGCACAGGGCCAGCTTGTGGTAACTCCTTCCTGTCATTTTTTGTATTCAGTAGGTTTTTGAAGTAGCTTCTCCATCTTTACTTCACCTGAATGTCATCACTCACGATGTTTCCTTCTTCGTTTTTTATAAAAGTCACTCTGTCTATGCCCTTGGCCCTTCTTTTTCTACTGTTTGCCAGTTTATAAATTTTGCTATGTCACTCTGACTCCAGACTTTGATACAGGTCCTTGTACCCTGCTTCCCATGCAATAGCACATTTCTGTTTACGTATCTTGTTTAATGCTCTATAGGTTTCGCGATCATCATCTGTTCCAGTTCTCTTCCAAACCTTAAATGCCTCCCTCTTCTTCTTCACCACTTCCTGCACCTCTTCATTCCTCCACCATGACTCCTTTTCCAGGTATTTCCCCTTCTTGCTCTCACCCAGTGTCTCTTTTGCAGCTTCCATCACCTTAGGGTATGTTTCCACTGATCTTAAGCCTCCTGCTTCAGCTGCCTGCTGCTTCAGCACCCCCCCCACTCTCTCCTTCAGGCCATCTCCCTCCTCTCTCTTGAGCTTCCACCAGTTTATTGTCCTAGGTCTTTCCCTTTGCATTTGCCTTCTTCTCTTCACCACCATGTCCATCATCACTAGTCAATGTTGCATTGCCACTGATTTTTCACACTGTGAAACTGCCCTCTCCTAATCAAGATGTAGTCAATCACTGTTTAGTTTGCACCTCTCTTAAATGTGTATGTCTGCTCCTTGCTCTTTGTGAAGAAGGTATTCACCAAAGCTAGATCTTTTCCTCTCGCAAATTCCAAGATTGTCTCTCCTTCTTCATTTTTCCTTCCTGCTGATTTCCCACCATGCCAATGCAACCAGCCTTCCTCTCTCTCTCTCCACCAACATGACCATTCAAGTCACCTGCCAGGATAAGCTCTTCACTCCCTGGTACATTCAATGTTTCAGTCTCCAGCTGGTTCCAGAATAGTTCTTTCTCTGCATTGTTGCATCCCTGCTGGGGGGCATAAGCTGATATAATGTTGTAGGTCCTGTCCGGTGTTTCCAAGTGCATTGACATTATTCTGTCAGACTTCCTCTCTATCGCAATCACTTTGTCCTGCCACTTTTCAGCTAAGCACTCCATTTCTCAGGTTTCCACCTCCACTATAGTATAGCTTGTAGCCATCTCCTATGGTCTTCGCTTTCCCTCCAGACTTTCCTCCTGTCCATTTGGTCTCTTGCAGACCAAGTATCTCCAGTTTTCTCCTCCTCATCATGTCAGCGATCTCTCTGCTTTTTCCAGTCAGCGTTCCGATGTTTATTGTCGCTACTCTGAGATTCTTGAGATTCTTTTGCCTTGCTCGTCCTATTTTCACAGTGTCAAGGCCATGTTGCCACTGTGCATTGCTTTTGAGGTATGCCCTAGCATTACTCGATTCTCTGGTAGCTGTTGGCATAGAAAAATTTGTTTGTGGCATGGATTTTTACAGGCCTGATGCTCTTCCTGATGCCCAACCCACTGTGTTTTTCCGGGCTTGGGACTGGCTGATGACTTGACTGGCTTGCCAAGCCATCAGGCCACATTTTTTTAGAAAATCATATTCTACCAAAAAGTGTAGCAAAAAATGTCTGGATTATATGGTTCATTTTGGTAAATTTACTTTTGTGATAGACAAAAACTGAGTTCATATTCATAATCAGGAGCCCAAATTTAGTCAGAATTCATTTAAAAACCCTTTTCCAGAAACATTGTGTTGACCAGTGTTATTGATGTACACCAAAATGTTAAGAGCAAATTGTTATGGTGATTTCTTCTAGTTGTTCTTTGTATGGTTTTTTGAGATATAACTCAAGACATCCCCAAATGCACTGCACCCAAATTGTTTCTCTATTATAGTGGCATACTGTGTTTTTAATACCTATTTCCAACCATCAGACTTTGAATGGATGATTACTATGGCAGTTTTTCAAGCCCCTCATGTCACATCAACAATTAATATACTCTACCATTTTCAAAGGATGCTGTTAAAAAATAGTATTTTAGCAGATATTATGACTTTTTAAAGGCTTTTATGGTTTTCATTCATTTTTTTGAACTTCAGCTCAATGTCATTAAAATTTAAGATAAACCAAGTTAACTACAATAACAATATTATAGAAAGATTAGAAGTTCAATACTGATCAAGCAGAAATCTTTCCCATTTTAAATGTATCAGAGTTTTTATTTATTGAGAGAGGAACTGCCTCCCTACATGACCTATATCCAATACTTCAGTATTGTTAAAACATAAACAAAACAGAATGTTGAAAGAAAAGACAAATGTAATTTGCTTTAATCAATCCCAATGGAAGATAAACACAAAGGCCATTCAAGTTTTATTATTTGTTCTTTCAAATTTTTGAATGCACCTGGTTTTACCATTATTGTAATACATTTAACTCCTTTAGTTGCTAGGACCAAACCTTAACTTGATGTTTATGTTATTGAAATTTTTGATAATGAATGTGGAGATGGGGTTTTATTTTTGGTTTATGTGGCCTAGTGGACAATAGAAGAAAGTATCACCAACAGATATCGAAGAGTAACACAGGTCACTAGAAATTTCATATTCAGTATGGATCCTATAAAAAAAGTAGGTAAAGAGTGACTCGCTTAATGAGTGCCTAATGTTGGATGGGGTCTGAAAAAATAGAATTCAATCTTAACAATCAATTTATATTTCTTAATAGAATCCGGTGGAGCCCATGCAGGTTGATTTACCAGACAATGAGGTACCCATTGATGACAACTTCACAATTGAATCTCCAACATTGGTAATTTCCCTTTTTTATTTACTTGATTAAATGTATATGTAATATGTATATTTATATATATATGTATATGCATATGTATATGTTGGCAAATGTCTATGTTGACAAATGTCTTGATATATTTTAACAATATTATTAAGTTGGTGACCTGTATATAAATATGCACTGCTACTTTATATTGGTCCTAGGGTTATTTTATTTTTTAGGTGCACATAGTACAGGTGGAGAATCCTTTTTTAATCTCTAGTTTGAAACCCACCAACATTTAGGTACTTTTTGAATGATGGCATAACACAGATAAAATAGCTCAGAAAATTTTGCTGTTTTGACATGAGATATGACCTCAGTTGGCTTGGTTAAGATTCCCAAACTGTAACCAGAAGGTATATATTTTGCCCAGAAAATGTCACAGTATCACTTATGCTTGTTACCTATAGTCAATAATGCATGTTTTAAACTTGGTGCTGTGAAGATATTGCTGGAGATATTGAAAAGGCCTGCAAATATCCTTAATCTATAGGTTATTATACACCTTTGTTCCAAAGCCAAACCAAAACAACACTGAAGTTTGTTTTTAACAGAGAGAGTCACTTTGAAGATGTAAATGTGAAGAATCTGATTAAAGAGTTTGGTGTTAGAACAACTATGGTTTTTGACCTGGAGAAATGGAAAAACATGGTTAGCAAAAAAATAGAAAATTGTTGAAAGGAAAAAAAATGCAACCATCAAAATTATATATTGATGGAATAAATTTATCAATGTTTGAGTGAATATATGCTGCTTAATGGAACACTGATAATGAAACAGGCACAAATCCATAACAATAGACTGAATATTGAAGGTTGCTATTCATATTTAACAGGCAGATTACAGAAATGTAGAGCAATGCACACTATTAAATAGGTGAAGATCTGTGGTGATTAAGCATTTTCTGATCATGAGTTAGCAGAAAAATCATTTACAATTTTACCAAGATTGTCACTTATGAAGATCTAATATCATGAATATTGAATTATAATATCAAAAGCCCATAGTGCTAATATGACCTTGTTATGATATTATTACCCCCAAAACAATGTTTGCACATATATGTATGTATATATAATAGTAAGTATATAATAGTAAGTATATAATAGTAAGTATATTGATTGTATTAACATCCAGTTTTATGGTCTTGAACTTTAATTGCTTTAAGTTTGAAGAAAGGAGCTTGTGATGAATGCCTGTTGATTGTACAGACCATGCCTTATGTAACTGATGTCAAGCATCTATAGGTATTTGAGATGCCAGGTGATGTATATAATTGATTGGTAGATAAGATAAAGATCACTTTACTCATCATCATCATCATCATCATCATCATATTCGGTTTAACGTCCGTTTTACATGCTAGCATGTGTTGGACGATTTCTTGAAATTGACTTCCAAGTTATCCTATCCTTCACCAGGTCTCTGCTGACACCTTTTTCTTTCAGATCCATCCTTATCACTTCCTCCCATGTTTTCTTTGGTCTTCCTCTGCCAGTGGTTCCTGTCACCTTGATTGTTCTGCATCTACTTGTCCAAGCATTCTTGTCCATTCTCTCCACATGACCAAACCAACGAAG
>RDPX01000220.1:107039-177039 GCA_003991215.1 Morbakka virulenta
CCAACATGGCCATTTAGATCACCTGCAATAGCAACAATTTCTTTCTCTGCCGGCCTACCAGTGACTGCAATGAGACTGTCATAGAATTCATCCTTGACTTCTTCACTTAAGCCACATTGTGGTGCATACACTGATATTGCTGTGAGGATTGTGTCACCTATCATCAGTTTAATCAGCATAATTCGATCATTTATGCGTTTGACATCAATCACCTTGTCTATCCATTTCTCTGCAACAAAGATACCTACACCACCTGTGCCTTTTCCATTACCAATCCAAAACAGCTTGTATGTTGCCTTTTTCCCTTCTATCATTCTTACAGATTTCCCTCTCCATCGTGTTTCTTGGATGCAGCACAAATCAATGTGTCTTCGCTCAAGAAACTCTGCTACTTCACCACATCTACCTCTCAAACTTCCCACATTCAGACTACAGAGTCTGAAGCTTGTCATCATTTCCTTCGGTTGATGTAGTAGCTTGATAACATTTACTGACATGGTTTAACTCAAAGGAGCTTGATTTAAAGGCCTCAATGCCAGATTTTTCCATAAATTTGAAGTATAGAATATTTTTCTATTCAATTTTTGTTACAAAAGCAAGCCACTTTCAATTTGGTTTCATTTATATGTACTTTATCATTTCCTAAATCATTAATTGTTATATATGCTAAGATAAAAATAATAGTCTATTTTGAATGTTCTGTAAGTTAATGGTAGGTTAGGATCAAGATTTACAAAGCAGGTAACCTTTGAATTAACAAATAATGGTTTTTCTTAAATTATTTTCAATTTTCTTTTTGTTATTTTTGTGACAGCTAGATCATGGAGCTCTTTGGTTTCTGTGTGGTTTACTCTATCTTATTATTTGAATTTAAAGACCAAGGGCAGCTTTTATTTCCTGCACTAATCATTTGTTTTCTTTCTCACCTTAACCCCCACAATTCCATGCAGTTAATGGCTTTATGCCTTGTTTGGTTTTTAAACATTAGAATATAGTCTTTTTGCATTTGTATTTTTTCTTTTTAGGATCTGGATGTGTACTCAGCTAACTACAAAGGGTTTACGAAAATCAAGAAACTTCTTTTTATTGCCAAACATTGCCCATCACTAGAACTTGATGCATTAAGGTTTGTTACAATAAATTTTAAGGGGATTTAGTATCTGTTTATTAAATGTATTTTATTATTATCAGTTAGGACCATTAGATCATTGCTCTGTAGGATATGCCATTCAATAAGCAGTCCAGTTGAAGCCAAGAAGAGTACTTGCCTCCAGTTATTTATTTTGCAAGATGGTAGATTGTACACTCTACAAAAGACAGCATGGATGATTCAATTAATTTTACATTAGATTGTAGAGTCTCAATGTCATAAATGCCAGGGGTGTTAATTGGGTGATCTCTTATTACCTATAAAAAACTCCCATAGTGTGCATTGCAAATAGCCTCTTACAACCAAGTCCAGCTCCTGGCCTTCACATGGTAAGACTGATCCTACTGACAGAAGAACGGATGAAGGGTGGGTTACTGGCACCCAAAAAAACAGTTGCTTTGGGGAATTGACATTGTCAGCCTAGGAAGGAAGTTCATCTAGGGGAAGGAAAACCCTGACTCCAAACCGCCGCTACCTTGCAGCTATACCCAATCTTGCAAAAGGCTTCAGGAGTAAACCTCAAGGAAGAAATCTGCTGCTGCTTTACAGTATATACTCACTAGGTAGAGGCTAGGTCCACAGCTTAAAATTGTGGTTAGTCTCAGCAGAGGCATGTGGCTAGAAAACCAAAATGCCAAACAAATAAGATGCAGATCCACTGTAAAATAAACATACCAGATTAGTCAAGGCCCAGGTTACCAACGACTGCCATACACAGTACTTAGCATGTTGGATATGGAGAACAGACTACTGCTGTAAGAAAGAGGACAAGAAAAGGAGGAAAAAAGTGAGGAAGAAAAGGGAGAAGTGGAAGCCACTCAAGAAAATGATCACTGCAGGGACATTTAATGTAGGAACCTTCACAGGAAAAGGTTGGGAATTGGTTGACTTGATGAGAGAAGGAGAATTGACACTCTGTGCATGCAGGAAACAAAGTGGAAATGAAGTAAAGCAAGAGCATTAGGCAAAGGGTACAATATGTACTATTATGGGACTGATAAGGACAAGAATGGCATGGGCATTATCCTGTAGGAAGAGTACACCTCGAATGTACTAGAAGTAGAGAGAATGTCAGGTTGAGTCATGAGCTTAAAATTGGATGTTAGCGGAGTTGTCATAAAATATTGTTAGTGCCTGTGGACTACAGTGTGGGAGCAAAGTAGAAAAAAAGAGAAGTTCTGGAGGGAGTTGGATATTGTAGTAATGAGAATACCCCATGGTGAGAAAATTATCATTGGTGCTGACCTGAATGGCCATGTGGGAGAAAGAAATGTAGGAGATGAACAAGTGGCTGGGAGATACGGATATGGAAACAGGAATAAGGGTGGACAAAAAAATCATTGACTTTGCAAAAAGTATTTCTTTAGCAGTCTTAAACACATACGTTCGAAAGAGATTGGAGCAGAGAGTAACATACAGGAGTGGTAATTGACTATATCTTATGTAGAAGGAGAGATTTGAAAGAAGAAGTTGATTGCAATGTTCTTGGAGGAGAATGAGTTGCTCCTCAATACAAAGTTGTGATTTGCAAGCTTAACATCGAAGTAAAGAAGCATAAAAAGGTGATCAGGACACCGAAAATTAAATCATGGAGATTAAAGGAGGGGGAGTGCCGGAGAATGCTAAATCTGGAACTACAGGAGATTATAAACTTCGAAGGGAATACCTTGGAGCACTGGCAAGAGATAAGAGACAGAATAAGAGAGTCAGCACAAACGGTTCTAGGTATGACATCAGAACATCACCAGAGAAGCAAAGAGATCTGGTGGTGGAATGATCCCGTTCAAGCCAGTATAAAATGAAAGAAACAGACGAAGAAGAGATTTGATCAAACTGGAGATGAACAAGACAAGCAGGAATACATTACCGCTAGAAGTGAGACAAAATATAGAGTAGCTGAAGCAAGAGATCAGGATTACGATAGGCTATATCACCGACTAAACTCAGAAGAAGGCGAGAAAGAGCTATTCAGAATTGCCAAAGTAGAGAACCGTTCAGGAAAAGATATCCAGCATATGAAAGTGATACGAGATGAAAGTGGACAATTATTAACAATCGAGGAAGATGTTTTGAAGAGGTAGAAGTATTTTCAAGGGTTGTTCAATTCGGAAAACCCAAGAGAGCATAAAACGATTGAAGCAGACCGGAAGCAGGAGGTTATGAATAGGACTGAAAAAAATAAATAAAAGAAGCCATGAAGAAAATGAAGAATGGAAAAGTAGTCAAACCAGATAGTATCCCAATAGAAGTTTGGCGTTATTTGGGAGAACCAGGTTTGAAGCTACTAACACGGCTATTCAATGAAATACTTTATGTGGAAGAGATGCAGGAGGAGTGGTGGAAGAGCGTGTTGGTACCGGTTTATAAGGGAAAAGGTGATGCGCGAGAGTGTGGGAACTACAGGGGAATCAAACTGATGTGCCACACTCTGAAGTTCTGGGAGAGAGTGATAGACAAAAGACTAAGGTCAGAAATCGAAATCAGCAAACAACAGTTCGCTTTTATGTCAGGACGGAGCACCACAGATGCACTGTTTGCGTTACGAATCCTGCACGAGAAACATCGAGATCACCAACAACAACTACACAACGTATTTATCGATCTAAAGACAGCATATGACCGAGTATCCAGAGAAGAGATATGGTGTTGCATGAGGCTATCAGGAATGACAGAGAAGTATATCAGACTGATCCAAGATATGTATAAGGGCAGTATGACCAGTGTTCGAAGTGCTACAGGGAGTACGGATTACTTTGAAGTAAAGGTAGGCCTGCACCAGGACTCAGCTTTAACCCTTATCCTATTTGCAGTGGTAACGGATAGACTCACAGGTGATGTAAGAAGAGATGCTCCTCAAGATGTGATGTTCGCAGACGATATTGTACTGTGTAGTGAAAAAAGAGAAGAAGGTACTTTGTCTTTTTGGAGCAATGACAGGAAAATGTCAGTTTTTTGTTTGTTTAGGTGGGTGGGAGAGTAACCCACATGTATAATGGAGTACCCCAGGAGTCAGTGATAGGTTTTAGCCTATTCAATGTTTATATGAATGACCTACCAAGAAAAGAGTCAGAAAAGCTTGGCTATGCAGATGGCTGGGGAGTTGTTGAACAATCATGTAGTTTTGCAGAAGTGAATAACACACTACCAAGGGGCTTGAGTGTAATTTTGGAGTTTTTCAGAGGAAGGTACATGAAGATGAACCAAGAAAAAACAGTAACAGCATTGATCATTTAGAAAACCATCAAGCAAACAAAATACTCACTGTGACTGTTAACAATGACGTTTTTCCATGAGATCCAAACCCAAAATCCTTCAGAGTAACTTTGGACAGATCCCTCACCTGCAAGAACCACCTGAGCAACACTGCTCGGAAGCTGAAGAAATCAAGAGTGTCACTCATAAACTTCTTCTTGGGGAGCTGACGAACAAGTGCTTTAAACATAAGCACTGGCAGTTTGCTACAGTGTTGCATAATACTGCTCCCTCATGTCGGGACAACGTATTTACACTGTAAAGGTTGATATACAGTTCTGAGCCATTATGAGAATGATTACAGGAACGCAAGTCTATCCCAATAAATTGGCTACCAACCATGTCAAACATTGGTCAGCAAAATGAAGAAAGGGAAATGGCAACGCGAAGGTTTCTTCATAGGTTGGATGAACTACCAAAGGGAGTACCACTGAAAATAGTAATGGGTAAGGCACCCACTACAACGCAGCTTAAGTCTAGGAAACCTTTATACAGAGCCACTATAGATGACTATAGCAAGACCACAAGATGGTGAGAAGAGTGGAGCAGTGACAGCCCTAGAGGGTGAGAAGTAATTCACAACCCTGCAGCTAAATTTCCAGGTTTTGACACATGCAACCATGGACAGTGAAATTATCAAATAGACCAATCTATGGACATGGTCACATTGCCACTAACCTGCATAGATGGGGCCTGTGCCCTTTTTGTGTCTGTTCCAGGTGGAACCACAAACCACTGCCGGCCAGTGCTGTGGTGTTCATTAGCCACATTGGAGGGTGACTTTTGGGCCATATTGGGTTTCAGGAACTGATTGGAGACATCTGGGGTGGTGTGAAACCACACAAAACTGCTTTATATCCTTTTGGTATATTATATCTACACTGGAACAAAATGGAAGACCCTACAAGGAGGTGGAAACAAGAATGATTTGAGCAGTAACAAGTAGAGGGAACTATCAATTATACTATACAATAGAAAGGTACAAGCTAAATCGTAAGACCTAATCTGCATGGTGCAAAGATAACGTAACTTATTGTTTGGAAACATGGTCTTCGATCCATAATTTGGAAAACAGGAAAGGAGGCATGAAAATATGTACGTTAAGGTACATATATGACATGAATTGAGATAAGCTTATTAAAAATGATGAAGTGAGAGTTATCAAAGATGAAACACATCCAGAGAATAATGAGATAAAGAATATTGTAGTGGTTAGTGATGTCAAGAAAAGGGATGGGAGAAGCTGAAAGTATGCAATGCCTGAAAATGAGGCTGACTAAACCACCATTAAATTGGGTATGGGAAGATAAAATGTGGGCAAAAACGATGCAGAGCTCTGGAAGTTATAGGATGTTATGATAACCCCTGTGCAGCAAACCACTGCCCAGACAGGAGACAGTAGTGAAAGATGAATAAGGTGAAAATATAAGGTAACACACCTGAAGAAGATACCCTACAACTGATAAAACCAACGAGAGCTTTCAAAAACCATTCTTTACTTTGTTTTTCTGCTCTACGACCTCTAGTTAAGAGAACAGAGTGCATTGGAAGTAATCTCATCAAGATTAGGTAGTAAACACCTGTTTCATGACTGTATGTACTTCTGTTAAGTACACAAAATGGCAATGACTGGCATCAGCATTCTTGCATAAGTATATTTGAATTCCAGAATGGGGTATTAATTTTTTGAATAATGTCCAGACTGTCACCAACGTAGCTGAAATCCCGTTAACTGATATTGAGCAGAGCCTTTCATTGTATTTTTTACAGTTTTAACTTGTTGCTTATACGTTTTTGAACTGGGCAATGATACAACTTTAACACAACTTGCAAAATGTCAAGTATATTGACATTTTCTGCACTGTGCTCAGTTAGGATACTATTTGCCACTCTGCGTCTTTTTTGTTGTACTTGGTAATTTCAGTTCAATGTGGCTTTTTGAAGGGAGACTGTCGGAGGTGGTAAAGAACAGTCATTTGCATAAATTGGACCCATCATTTAACTTGACCACTATACAAAATACGAAATGTCATTGCACTTATAACTCCAGTTCTTCAATATGGCCGTTTCCGTTGAAATAGTGTAGCTGTGCTGAGGTAGTTGATAAGATTAGAATAGATAAGAAATTTCATACCCTGTAAAACTACATGCAATACTGAAACTGCAGGATTGCTTTTGAATCGCTTTACCAAATAAAAGTATGCCTTAGATGTAAGAGCTTTATCATGTCATTAGTCATAAGCTTTTTCTGAGATACTTCTCCCATTGTCAGGCTGTATGCCTGCTGCCAACTGAAGCACGAAGTACAATAGGCTCTCCCTTATGCCAATATCCGTAATTCAAATGAAATTTAAACTCTCAGAGAAGGACTTTAAAAAATGTCATATTTAGTACATAGATCTCCAAGCCATCTCGTAGCACCGTTCCAGACTGAACACCTCTGCTTGCGATATTTTAGGTAGTTTGTTATCTTCAACAGAATATTATTTTAACTTATTTTTTAGTGGTTGCACATTCACTTGCACAGAAGTAAATTAAGCGATGAAATGAGTTGGGCATACTGTTTAACCAGAGCTATTGTTAAAAAAGTACAGAAATATTTATTTCCACTTGTCGCCTAATTTAACAAAATACTGGCCGTTGATCGGACTAAGGAGAGTGGGGTGCTTAGAAGAGGTTTTTAAATAGAAAACAAGCTAATGCATGACACAAGTGGCTACAAAAAGAAGGTGATCGTTTAGAAGAGGAGTCGCATAAAGGAAGGAATACTGTATTTTAACAAAACACAAAAACTTCTTAAGGAAACTAGCAAAAACTTACGGTGTTATCTGGGGGGCCATTTAAGGGATAGATGACAGAGAGAAGTATTGACAGTGTGTTACAGAGGGTTGCCCTATGTTCTTAAGTATTCTTTTTGTTATTTATGGGAATCTGAGGAGAAATTAGTACGAGTTAAGACAATACAGGGATGACGTGATTAAGAAAATGATAAGGAGCTTGGGTTTGAATTTCCTACAGATTAAAAAAACTTAGCAACAACCTCAGACTTGACCAGATTTTTATAAAAGAGAATGCTTGTATGAATGTTTAGTCAGAGGTGTGTTTCTTTCTCATTTATTCCTCTAATAATCATTGTATTGCGTTTAAATGTTTTTTGCTTACGACATGGGTGGAAGTAGTGTGGACTAATATATAAATGGCTGTAGAATTTTCTTAGCCATTTTTTCCCTTTTCCATAGAAGTTTCTTGTGGTAACTCTGGTGCTTGGGAGTTTTGGACAACTTTTTGTTTAGATCGAGAAAGAGGTTTTAAAAGAGGTTTTTTTTATTGATAGGGTTGCTGCAATTAATGTGAAGAAAACACACAATGTTGAGCTTTATAAAAGTGTCATGGATGACTATACAGATGCCTGGTGAGTAGCATCAGTCTTTAATTATTCATATCTACAAATATCATGCTATAGTTTTTAATTTGATTGACATCAAGTTTGAGGACAATGACATGTAATTTTAAAGTAGTATACATAGTTACACAGCCTTAGGAAGGTGTTGACTTTAGACCCTCAGTTTTTTTACTAGAGACTGGTTGAGAGGTATTGGAGATAGAAGCGTATCTAACAGGTACCATTTAATTGTCACTGTTTTTTGTTCTCGGTTTTTATGTGCCCCTTTGCAAGGCTACGGAGGTCGTTCTCGGGTAGTGAGTTGTGTTGACAGATCGAACAGGTAACGAAAATTACACCATCAATACTACAAATTTAGTGAAGGGAGTAATAAAGAAGTAAATCTGAAATACATATATGGATGATGGAAAGTTCCTTTGGAGTATTAAATAGGCAGTGATCTTAGAGGTAATCAGTAAATGACCTCATCATTCGTAGTAAAAGGTATAAAAGATGGGTACAGGACCCTAAATTACAGTATATTAGATTTAACTATCTTTTGCCTTGCATCAGGACATCCCAAACTAAAATAAACAGGGGTGACCTGAGGGCTGATCCCTGATGTAACCCACGTCTTGCTATGAATTCCTTGCACTCTCCTGCAACAGTCATGACTAGTTTTTGCTCCAATATGCAGTTATGTTGGCATCCGTAGCATATTTTCACGGATGTTTTTCTTCCTGAATGAAGAGTATATCAGGTCATTAGATACTTAGTCATAAGCCTTCACAATGTCAATGAATGCACAAAAAAGGTTTTTTCTTCTTTCTCATTTGTTTCTCATATATTGCCTTAGAATACAAATTGCATCAGTTGTTGCTTTTCCTTGTGCTAACCCAAAGGAAATTTCATCAATATTTACTAGTTTCCTTATCCTGTTTTCCACCACCTTTTCATACAGTTTAAAGGGGTACCCCATTAGTTAATTCTCTGTTCTTATTACTCACTAACCAGCCACCTTTTTGCTTGTATATTAGAGCAAGCAAACTTTTCTTCTAGCCCTGCATTCATTGTTCCAACATTTTATTAAGTAGTTTTGGAAAACAGCCTCATGTTTTCCTTCAATCATGTAACTTCGATTCCGACACGAAATGGACCTGTTCCCTTTCCACTTTTCATCATGGCTAAAGTTCTTTACATCTCCACATAATATCTTTTCCATGAGACATTCTAATTTGTTAGGCGTCTAACTGCTCTCTACCATTCTCAATATTGAGTAGGTTAGATAAATAATGCATGCATTTTCTCAAGATACAGTGGAATCCCGTTATAACGAACCCCGCTTATAACGAACTTCCCGCTATTACGAACTAAAAGTCCGGTCCCTTGGATTCTGGCAAGTAAATACTACTGAAAATACTCCCTGTATAACGAACCCTCAGTATAACGAACTTTCGTTATTACGAACCAAATTTCTGGTCCCTTCATCACAAAGACCCCCTGTACAACGAACTTTTGAGAAAACTAACCGTGATCGCGTGTGGTTAAAACAGATAGAAAACATACGTTAACCTTAATCTGTCAGTCTAATTGAAGTGTAAAGGTGTTATGATGGCCAGGCATGTGTTGTGTCTCTGTTATGTCCGGTCGACTGTACTGTACTAACTGATGTGAAAAGAAAAAAAGACAATAATATCCGGCAATATTGAATCATTTCATCAAAGATTCTTTTTTAATGTATCAATGAATCTAATCTGTCCCTCAAATTGTAGCACACACGGAACTTGCATACCCTCACCGTCTCCAAGGTTCACTGGTTTCCCTGAAATTCGTACAGAGCACTTGGCATAGGCATCACTCCTTAAAAAATAGAAAATTGTTTTTGCAAAACGTCCGTTACAGCCTTTTTTCAAATGTCCAACAACTCTGGCATCTTTTAATACACAAACAGCATATTTATCCGTTGGGTTGTCTGGTTGTCTTTGAGTTTCCAAAATTTCATTCACAGTCGGGGTCCATAAACTTCTGTAAGCATGGTAACCTTAAACATAAGAATCAACTTCCCAATTTTTTGTTATGACGATGGGCAAATCAACATCAAAGGGAATTTGAACATCAAGTACTGGTTGCTTTTTTTCCATATCTTCTTTTACAGCTTCGACGATTTTAGGTTGAGGTATCCAAATCAGTGCCATTGTATGCTAGGTCAGTGATATGACAGTAGTTTTGTAATTAGGTTTCGATCGTTACATCTGCTCATTGGAGTGATGAGTGCAACTCATAATTAGGTGACGAGGTGTCAAATAAATTCATTACAAAATAAATAAGGGATCATTCGTTAAGTAAGCAGTTGCTCTACACGCTTGCTAGGCTACAGTTAGTTGATAAAAATATCGTAAGATGGCTGATAAAGTAAAAAAGACAAGAAGTACACTTCCAATTAAAAGAAAGTACCAGGCTTTACAAGATATTTCATCAGGGATACCAAAGAAGTTAGTAGCAGAGAAATATGGAGTGCCAAGAAACACAGTATCAACCTGGCTTGCAAACAGGGAAAAAATCATGGCTGCTTATGAATCTGGAGGAGTAAATCCTAAGCGACAGAAGATGAGAAAAGCAGACAACGAAAAACTGGACAAGGCAGTTTACACTTGGTTCCAAAACACTCGTGCAAATAATGTTCCGATTTCAGGAGTGATTCTTAAGAACAAAGCCTTAGAATTCGCATCATCATTACACCTTGATGATTTCAAAGCTTCTGATGGCTGGCTTGACAGATGGAAGGTTAGGCATAATGTAACTTTTAGATACGTATCTGGGGAAGAAAAGTCATGTACCTCTGAAATGACAGCACCATGGAACGAGACTAATCTCCCAACTATTCTGTCCAAGTACGAATTAAAGAACATTTTCAACGCTGATGAGTTTGGCCTCTTTTATAAAGCATTGCCTACTAAATCTCTGCATTACAAGAACGAGCGATGCTCAGGAGGAAAACACAGCAAAGTGCGTTTGACAGGTTTAGCTGCTGCAAATGCTGTTGGAGACAAATTGCCTATGTTTGTGATAGGGAAATCAGCAAAGCCAAGATGTTTCAAAAACATCAAAAGTCTGCCTTGTCAATACCGCTCGCAGAAAAAGAGTTGGATGGATGGTAGCATCTTTAAGGAATGGGTCATGCAAATCGACAATAAGTTCGTTGCTGAGGGAAGAAAGATCGCACTTATCGTTGACAACTGCCCTGCTCATCCAAACATCGACAAGCTGCAAGCAGTGGAGCTGATTTTTCTGCCTCCAAACACCACTTCCAAAACTCAGCCTATGGACCAAGGAGTTATACGTTCGTTGAAGGCTCACTATCGGGCACATGTTGTAAAGAAATACATTGCAAATATCGATTCAAACAAAGGGGTGCCTAATATCAGTATCTTAACTGCAATGTCCTATCTTGCAGAAGCTTGGGACCGACTAACATCTGAGACAATTGTGAACTGTTTTCGGAAAGCTGGCATTTGGACAGAAAGCCAACAGCAAAGTTTAAATGATTCTGATGACCCATTTCAAGAGCTAGCCAGTACCACCAGAAATGACAGCAGCCAATTACATAGACACGGATGATGAATTGTTAACTTTTGAAGCAGGTCAGCTTACCGACGAAGAGATCATAGCCACAGTGTCTAATTTAGATGAAGAAAGTGAAGAAGAGTGTGACGTGATTGAAGAAGAAGTTGTTGTACAACCGCCAACGAAGAGTGAAGTTGTTCAGGCTCTAGAGGTGCTTCAAACATCTAGTCTTTTTTTGTGACGAAATGCGAAAAAAAATCAATTCCTTTTCAAGGTTGTACTATTTAGCCACGAGTAATAAAAATCAACAGAAATGTATCACTGACTTTTTAAAATAAAACAGTCAACAAGAGTATTGATCTTCCATGTTATAATTCATCATGGAACATTTTTTGAACCTATTTCTTTTGATTTTCTATTTGCTATCTATTAGAGCGACAGCTCTTATCATTATATAGGCCGTTTCTCGAACAATTCAGTGCGCCACCTAAGTGTATATACTGAGGGGAGGGTCCAAAAAGCATTCTGGGCCATTTCCCCTTGAAATTCTTCTTAAAAAAATTTCCCTTCTGTATAACGAACTCCCGCTATTACGAACTATTTTCTCGGTCCCTTGAAAGTTCGTTATAGCGGGATTCCACTGTACATTTGTTGTCTAGTCAGTGAAGTTCTCTACTCTTCTTTGATTTTGTAAAACCTACCTGTGTCTTCCCCTTTGGTAAACCCCACTTTTGCCAGCCTAAATGTCTCCTTTCTTTTTGCTTTGATTTTATTTTGTCAAGAAACAATGTCTCATTTGCCATTGGCCTTACGTTTCCCACAGCCTTTTTGTCTTTGTTATTAATCTTTCTGTACATCAGCTAACTTTGTTTATCTTTGGTCGTATGCCATCCTTTGCACCACGCCTTTTTATCTTTTATTGCCTCTTGTGCTTAAGTATTCCACCAACAGCTCTCATTATCGCGATATTTTTAATAATTGGTAAACCCACATGTTTGCTTTGCTGCTGTTGCATGTGGCATAATTTCAGTCCACCCATCGTCAGCACCATGCATATTTGTGTGCTCCTTCCCAGCCTTTGCGTTTTAGAGATTTCTGTCACCAAAAATTTCATTTTTATATCTCTTTTCAGATTTTATATTTGCATTTCATTTTATGTTATTCCATTTTTGTTTTGTTTTTTAATTATTTTTGTTTATTACCCACCTTAACGTCAGCCACTTGTAATTGATGTTAAGTTAATACACATTCTCGTGGTATCACATAAGCATTGATTACCTCCACTTTGGTATCTCTTCTAGTCAGGATGTAGTCAATCTTCATTCCTTGATTTCCACTCCGATATATGGTTAGATGTTGCACTTGCACACTTATTTTGTGGTACTCCGGTGGATTTATAGTCTTTCATATGCATAGAGAACATTTTTTGCCGTTTAATTGAATTTATTTGGTTATTGTTGTTTGTGTTCACCTTTTAATCACTGGACCTGTTCAAAATTCTGGTATTTTTGGAAGTTAACTGTCACCTTCCAAATAATAACCCAACTGGGATGTTAACCTGTTAGTCTCTCTTTCGTGCCTTGTCTGATTCGGCCTTTAACGAACTCCATTTCACCACAAATCCCGGTTTTTCTCGGTCTTGCATGATAGAGTGGAAGAGCTATAACTCCTAAAGTTTTGGAGAAACATTTTTATTTGCCTCCAGTGAGTCCTCATGTCAGGAAACCTCTCATTGAGCGTAAGATCTTCAAAACGCTGTTTCTAGATAGCCAAAAAGTTTAACCTGTCTGTGATCTATGGCCCGTAGAAATTCTTTTCTATTCGCCTTCCAACCTAAAACTTCTCGTTGGTCACCCGGTCATCATAGAAAATCTGCAGCATTCTGCAGCAAAACTACATATTCACGGCTTCCGGGATTCCATGGAGAGCGTTCATGAGTCGCATCGTAGAGGACCAAAGAAAGCCTTTGAGAAGGCGGACCTTGATTTTCATGACAGCTTGCGATCGTGGGAGATGGATTTTTGCCTTTTGTCTAGATCTTTTGACAGTCCAGTTCTTTGACAGATCTCTTTCCTACATCGAACAACTGAGGTGACTAGTGATCCAAGATGACTGAATGATAAAATTTGTTCAATGATGTGTTATATCTATTAGTATACTCTGTTGAATAATACCTCTCTAGATGGCCGACTTTTGACTAAAGTTCCTAGAGTTCATTGGATCTTTTATCATTTACTAGTAGCTACTTGAGTGTTGGGATAATAGTACTAGTAATTGCAATGCAGATACGTTTGGTAGTGCTGGTATCGGGTAAAATTGGGGTCCCTTCCAGTTTCATATTTTGATGTTCATGTCATAAATAATTGATATATTGCTTTTTAACCAAAGTAAATAATTGTAGCTTCCAGATTATATATAATTAAGTAGTTGTAGCCTCTAGATTATACCAGATCGTCTTGTCGACAGTACAACTTCTTAGTTGTGATAGGAATTCAGAATCGTTTCTAGATATGTCTCACAACTCATGACAAATAAATAAGATGGTCCATTATTAAATCGACACACAGTATTGGAAGCTTTATGCCTTAATTTTTAATTCATGCCTACATGCCACGACAGAGGTGCATGTGCCAGTTTCATTAAACGTCTCAGCAAATGAGCGGGAAAGAGTATGGTTTTGTTTTTAAGAAGGTTAATTTTTGACGTTTTATTGATTTAAAAAAAGTAGAGAGTTAGTTGTACTTGCGAACTTTAATTTTGCTTTACTCACAATGTGTAATTGGTCTAACGTACAGTTATCATGGAAGATGAAAACCACACAATATCGTATAAAGGTCGGAAAAGACATTATTCCATTCTCACATTTAAAATCGCATCCGTAGATTATGCTGAAATACGCATAATTAAAATATCAGAGACAAAGTTTAATATTAAAAGCAAAATCATAAGAGACTGGAGAGGTAAGAAAAAAGAATCATGGCAATAGGAGACAAGTGAAAGGTGAACACTGAAAAAGGATGTGAAAATGCAGTTTAGAAGCTTTTCAGGGCAGAATTTGAAAGAACCATACCAGATTAAGTCAATGACCAGTACTTTAAATGACTGCAGATACTATTAAAATGTGATGAAAAGTATATAGTTTAGTAATGTGAAGAATCAACAGCAATTTAACAACTATTTGAATGGAAATTTTGTACCTAGTACTGATTGGTTGGGTAATTTTTTTGCGGCAAAATCACTGGTGACTATTTCGCAGGAAATCTATTGAACAAAAAAACCCAGGTGAATTCACAGGGCGAACATTACCATTTGGTTTAGAACTTTGATGTTAAACCTTGAAATATTAATACCAGGCAGCTGAACTTATTGGAATGAATGAAACACGTTTGGTCGATTATTATATTAGGTGCAATTGTCGATACATCTGGGAGTATTGACATTACCGCTAAAGAAATATTCAAAGAAAACGGTAAAGAATTACCTCCCATTTTCATTTTTTATGATGCAAAACGAGCAAGCGATGTAATAGATATTGAGTTTAGAAATTGTATAATTGAATCTTGTGCCAACACAGGGATTAATTTGGTCTTTGGCCACTTTGGAGTTGATAAAATTTAAGGTACACTTTCTTTCCATCCTCACCATTCAGTTTGAAACCCATACTTTTGTCCCACTGAGAGTAGTACTGCAGGTTCACACAATTCAAGAAAGTAAAATACTGGCGTTATTCCTTTGAGCTACACCAGTTAAGTGCTATGCTCAGAGCAGAAGCAACCCGTTTAAGGTCCTAGTTTCAGAAAAGTTACAACTGATAGCTTCCTGACGACAGAACTGGCCATACACATTATACAGAAATCTAGAAATCCCAGCACTGAAGCACCATTGTTGAAGCTTGCGTTACTCTAAGGGAATACTATACATCTATTCTTGTGGTTTAAGCGCCAAATTGCCGCCCTATGTTGTATACTTAAAAAGGTTACAGAGTATTTACTTGATCCTAAAAAGGGAGAACAAGGGAGAGACTGCAGATTATGAGCCGCTGCGAAATATAGTGACCTTCACTCGTTCATAGTTTTTGTGTTGACATGTAGCAATCTTGACTTATTTTTTTCCATAAACCAGAATGATGCATAGGAATACTATCATTTTTTAGCTACTACTACATTTAGTAATGTTGTACCAATGCTGACGGTGTCCTTTCCCAACGTAAAGTGCAGTTTCCTGTGCTGTAATCATAGCCATACTGCCCTATTGCTATTTATATATGGACTGCCGAGAAAACGTTGTAATGATATTCTTTTTGACCGTTAACCGTTGAAAGACATCAGGAGTCGGTATTTTGACTTGTTTAGTAACTTGCGTCGGTAGAAAACTCTAAATAACAGAGCAAAAGTTTTAATTTTCGACAGAAGGTTTTTCTTTATTCTGTAACATGGGATTATATACAACACCTGATTCAGTTTTCATTTATTTCACTTCAGGTTAGTATTTAACTGTCACTTTTGTATCATCATTATTTGCAGACCATTATGAGTTTAATACCAGCAAAATGGACTTGTTCTCATTTTGTTCTCAATTGTTTAATTGATCATTTGAGTTTTATTTAAAGATAATGTCTTTAGGTTTTCAAACAGCAACACGTGACAAAACAGGAAATCACAACGAACTTTAAAATTTTGCATGTCAAAATATCGCAGTTGACTGTTTAGTGACATCAAAATGCACTGTTGCCATTAATAGTTTTTAAAGCTTGATTAACATAATCCTCAGCTTCCTGAAAAAGAAGATCCCACATTTACCTTGAAAATACTTTGGCCGTGCCGCGAACTTTCTTGTGGTTTAACGAATTTCTGAGTATCATCGGAGGCATTTTTATGTCACCAGCCTTTCAAGTTTCAATTCGAATTGGATTGCTGGTCACTTTGGCTTCCGTACCAAATGTAAATTTTTGATACCTTATTTAATCTAGTGGGGATGTAGCTGGGTATGAATTGGCACTGACATTGTTCAAGCAGTGTGTGTGAAATGCTAGGTCACTGCTTTTTTCTATTATTTATTTTGTAAGGGAAAATGGAGTGCGATTTTGAAACGGTGTGGATTGCTTTTTCCTCCAACCCCGTTTTGGTGTATGCATACACAGGACAAGAATGGCCCATGGAGTTTTTTTTACTAGCCGCCCGCAAGTTACGTTTTGAAATTGAGTATCACACAACTCTATAAATAATGGAAAAATATAAAGGATGTTCGATTCTGCAACAACTTTATTTCGTTTTTCATTAAATGTTACATTTAGGTATTGGCGTTATGCACACGCACCAAATCCTTCTATTTCCTGCTCTCAACCCGACATTTGTGGGCTACCTTTTCAGCGTAGTTCTTGCAACTCCTGTATTCTGTATAGCATTTCAGTTTCTTGTACCATGAAGTTGTCTTCCAGCAAAGGGCATATTGATTTTCACACTGCGTTAAGAAAGTAGAATACTGGGTAATAAAAGAAACAACGACAGCTAGCAATCTAAACAACTTAAAAATAGTATTAAACTTATTAAACTTAAAAGTATTAAACTTATTAAACTTAAAAGTATTAAACTTATTAAACTTAAGAAAGTATTAAACTTTCTCATACAANATTAAATGTTACATTTAGGTATTGGCGTTATGCACACGCACCAAATCCTTCTATTTCCTGCTCTCAACCCGACATTTGTGGGCTACCTTTTCAGCGTAGTTCTTGCAACTCCTGTATTCTGTATAGCATTTCAGTTTCTTGTACCATGAAGTTGTCTTCCAGCAAAGGGCATATTGATTTTCACACTGCGTTAAGAAAGTAGAATACTGGGTAATAAAAGAAACAACGACAGCTAGCAATCTAAACAACTTAAAAATAGTATTAAACTTATTAAACTTAAAAGTATTAAACTTATTAAACTTAAGAAAGTATTAAACTTTCTCATACAATCATAAGTTTTTAGTTTCCGTTTACTTGCAGACCATGTTAAAATTCTTCTGATCAGTTTTTTGTTATTATTTATGTGGCAACTTGGCTTCCTGAGTAGTGGACGCCCTCTTTAAAACCATTTTGACCTCATGGTCAACAAGCAATCAATTTACCAAATTGCCTTCTGACGTAGGCGACAGTGATGATTTACTTCTCTCACTGCTATTTAAACATCCGGAGAAACTCAAGTGTTTTGAAACCGCTTAGTTCTTGAAGTCAACCCCAAAGTGTTATTCGCTGTTGACCCATGCATGCTTTTGAATCCGAACTCGAACTCCTTTTTTGTTGATTTTGTACTATTGTTTTTGAAACATAAACACGCATTGTAATAAGAACGTATAGTCTTATTTAACCTTATGTTATATTGTGTTTTCGCTTTTTTGATGAGTTTTTCAGCGAATAAAAACCTGGACATTTTAAACATCAAGTGGTTTGCGAAAATATTCATATAATTGTCAAAGAAAACCACCGTTGTAGGACAGATCGTTTTTGTTACACCCATTAAGTTAAGGTAATTAAAATCGATCTTAAATTTGCAGTAGACGAGAATCAGACAATGGAAACAATTTAAGAGAAAATAATATCTTGTGTTACAGTGGAATAGATGTTGGCATGGACGTATTTAGACGTAAACTAGTACTTTGAGAGTTTTTGGAGGTAGCAAGATTCGGGTGGGAGAATTGTAGGAAGAAAAAGGAGAAGAAGAAGAAGAAGAAGAAGAAGAAGAAGGATAATAATGATAATGATAATAATAATAATAATAATAATAATAATAATAATAATAATAATAAGAAAACTGCGCATTTTGCCTATGAATCCATTTTGAAATCTGTAAAAGAATGTCTTTTAAAACCGTTATTTTTTTGTTTGCACAAACCGAAATTAAAGTGACGTCAGTTGCACTTTTAAAGTACACCAAGGTTTTCAATGTATTTGTATTAAAATTTAAGTATAATCTTAATCTAAATACTTAGTTGTATAATATTATGCCTTACCCTTTCTACTGTTGGCCTGATGCATGGCGAACGTATATGGTCCAAACAAAAGATAAAACATTCTCTACATAGATACAAACATTGAAATTCAGCCACACATTTTGTGTTTCTTTCAAGACACTGAAAAACAACAAGAAAAGAAAATTAATTTGTTTGGCACTCAAGTATGAGGTGTTTTGTACTGCATCATGAAACTTTCAGGTCACTGATAATGCTAGGTATACTTATTTAAGCTTGAAGAAATCATATTTGAAAATAGTAAACGAATTAAATATTTGAAATGAAGGGAAACACTTTTGCTAGTTGATGGTATAAATATGTAGCAACATTACTAACATAACTAAGTATTACAATAGAGGACACTGAAAGTTATTCCAAAAGTTAATTCAGTTATTGGATTTAACGAGACCAACTGGTTTTGGATGCAGAATTTTGTCCGATACATTTTCGAGTCATTTCATTATCTCACTTTGATACACGAAAGTTGTTGTTTACTTAAGCTTTCAGCTGGGGTTCCCTACCTGAAAATCTTGTAAAGAATTAACGGTTTGCAATTTTCGTGCTCGTAATCACAACAATATTTAGCTTTCAAAGTATATGGCAGACTCGACCAGATGAATTTAACAAGCAAGCAGAAGTTTCTCTTTTAATATCGAGACTACTGGCCTGTAAAACTCATAAAAAATTGTGAATGATCCCTCGAGGTACTTACAATTTGACGATGTGTTTTTCTTGTTGGTCTTGGCTTTGGTGGTGCTTCTGTTGTCTCTGGTTTCGGTTGTGGTGGTACTGTTGTTTCTGGTTGTGGTGGTTGTGATGCTGTTGTTTGTGGTTCGGGCTCTGTTGGCTCTACAGGTGTGACTGGTGGCTTAGGTTCTGCTGTAGGTGGTAACGGTGTAGTTTCCGGAACAGTTTGTTTTGTTGTAGTTTCTCCCTCTGTTGGTAATGGTCCTTCTGGTTTTTCACCCTCGTCTAGGAATTCTAGATTGTACAATTCTAACGTGGAAAATATATACTATCTCAGAATTTTCATACTTAACTGAGGTTTTAAAAGTTACAAGTTGATATGATATTGTGGATATGCGGGATATTTCTATTTTTGTATGTTTGATATGCAATGCTACGTGGTGTATGTGCATTGACAATCTGTTATTAGCAGAGATAGGTCAGAAGCTCTTTTCTTATCAGACGACCGAATAGTAAAGCTACATAGTGTATATTTGTCACCAGCCTGTTTCAGCTGACCGGATGAACAAGGAAAATTGCATCAAAACTTAAAGCTTAAAGCTGTTTTGAATATGAACTAAGATATACATTTACGAAGGTTTACTGACTGCAAAAATGTAGTGAGTTCCTCAGAGGTCAAGAAGTGTTTTTGTGGGTAGAGGGGTTTCTCCATTTAATTGCCAGTGACGTAAACAAATTTTGATCGTAAAAAACGTTTAACTATTGATAAAACCAAAAGACAGGGATAAACTCACCATTTGTATATAGTGATACCTTGGGTTTGGAATTGTTTGTAACTAGATGTATCTTCAACTGGAATAACAGAACCTTACAACTTGCAGAAAGGAAAAAAAAATGGGTACAAAAACTGAGAGCATCCTAATTCACAAATCTTTACAAAACATGGTGTGCAGCTAAAAAATCGTATTCCTGCTGATAACAACACATACGTCTCCCATTTCATTTCGGTGCACACCATTTGTAAAGGGCTTCTGAAATATTTTTTCAACAGATGAAAGATGTACGAGAATTTTTGCCAAGTATATGCAAGACATACTGCCTGTGCTAAAAACATAAATATATCAAAGTATCTTGTTTGATTTTAATTGTTTGAAATATTTTTGTAAAAGCAGTATTGACGTCTAATCTTTCTTCCATGATTTAATTGGAAGATTAATGGCGAATTTTTAAAAAATCGTTTTAAGACGATTTGGGATGACCTTAAATTAAAAAAAAAATGTATTAAATTGCACATGTTATGTTACCAATGTGTAAACTTTACATGCTAACACAAGAAAAACGTCAGTTGTTATTAAGGTATTTTACTTACCGTCAAAAGAGGCAGCTGATGCTACGGCAAGGCCGAAAAGGAGAAAAATTGCTGTCTTCATCATAGCGTCGCGTATTGTCAGTGCTTATTAGTCTTCCAATGGCAGAAGGAAGTTGTTGAACAGAGGTGTTTATATACTGTCAAGGATTAACCTATATTATTGCAGCTGAAGTATCAGTTGTCTAGTCTGTCTACATGTTCACCAATCATTTTCTAATTAATATTGTATCTGAGTTCTCAATTTCAAGTATTAACTGAGGAAACTGTTAGAGTTTACAAACATTCACAGCAACGGTTTCATTATTTTGGAATGTGAGATAATGCTTTACAAAAAAGACTACTATTCATGATCGGTTGGTTACGAAAAGCAGTCTTGTAAGTGAAGTATCAATGTTTTCACCGCTAAGCAAACAAGAAAAGAAACATATCAAATAGATACCTACTTTAAATGGATATTATTAACTGTATTTTTAATAAGGGTAAGTAAACCTTAAATAAATAGAAGTTTATGATTGCTCTTTTTTGTTTCAAGTGAAATTGTTTTCAAGTAAAATTTACACCAGAAAATTGGCATCTAAAAAAAGGCTATTTTAACAGCTTGGGTGTTATTTGGTAATGTTAGAAATAGAGGATTAAGTATATCACGAATGTGTTTTGGGTGTTTGTTGAGCTTTTGTGCTAAAGAACCGTTGAATTACCCTTTTGTCAAGAAAACTCATTTCATGCTGAAGAAATAAAAGGGGTAGAAGGAATGAATTAAAAGTGCCACGTATAAGAATGTTAAACACAAAGTTTCTCGTGAGTGACAGTGAGATAGCTATAAGAAACATGTTCTCATGAGCGTGGGTTTTTACTAGAGTGAAGTAATTCTATTCGTTGTAGTATTTTGAATAAAAGAGTTCATACGTGATTTAGTGGTTTCCAGGGAATGCTTAAAATTACAGAGAACTGTGAGTATATGACGTTTTTAGAAATTGCCAATATCCATAAAATGGCACAACACGAAGGTGTGATTCCAAACAGGCGACTTGAGGTATTCTGGTCTTTAGATGATAATGATGAACGCTGTGACAAATGTATAGGAAAAAATATACTCCTGAAAGTTTCGCGTATTATTAACCCATCTGGGAAGGCTCTCGTTGTGGTGGTCGCAATTAACTGCTATGGTAATGATCTAAAATCAATAATTTGCAATTAGACCAACACAGGAGAGGGCCATCGATTAGTTACGGTGATAAAGTAAAAGCCAGCAGAGTAGACTGATATAACGAATGAGTAAGGCAAAAGGATTCACGGTAAGGGGAAGGCCTAACTACTAGAGACAGGCGTGTAGGATTGTCTGGTCATTGGTTTGTTTAAAACAATGCTTTATCATGACAAAGTATATAGGGGCGTTGTCTTTTAAGGTTTACATCACCTCTAACCGTTTCGCAATACGAATATAACTTCTGGGCTGATCAAACGCGTTTGGTATCATATTTCAAAGTGTTTAAGGTAAAAGACTTTTGCAAATACAGAATGCTATATTCAACTAATGGCTGTCCAGTCAAAATGGAATAAGGGTCGACCTTTTTTGCGTGAACCGCACCAGATTTTTTATTTGACATACTTAATCATTTGACAAGGTTAAACGAAGGCTGTGCATACCGTCAGAGAGTCGTTTTAAGTCCAATGTTTCATTCACCGTGGTTATCCATTTTTTTCTGGAGGTAATTTTTTGTTTCATTAATACCACGTCAAGACCATTAACCTTGGCGACGCAGCATCTCAAGATAAATCAAGGATGTGGTTTATTATTATTAATAATAATAATGATAATAATAATAATAGTAATAGTAATAATAATTGTTTTTGTTATTATTATTATTATTATTATTATTATTATTATTATTATTATTATTATTATTATTATTGTTATATGTTTTGACCTAATGCTAATTTTCGTTCATTCTGTGCCAAATCCCTCCCAGGGACCTCAGACAACAGAAAACTAGAGATTTATGTCTGGGAAAAAGAAATATTTAATGTTTTTTTCATTGAACTAAATAGAGGCAGTAGTATTTACAGCGTTCCTTAAATAGCCTCCATAAAATACTAAATAATAGATTATACAATGTAATAAAAAACACACACAAAAAAGAATAAAATTAACTTTAATACACTACCGAAAGTTTACATTGAGAGGAATTTTTGCAGTATATGTGCAGTAGTCATAAGGATTATTTTCTAAAGCTCAGGCAGTGTTTGAGCACCATGGATCTGGTGAATATAGTTTGGTGCAGTTGTAGCAATCATACCAAGAGCTCTTATTACAACTAGAACCGAAGTTGCACCGAGCTTCCACATTTTGGTTACTTCGATTTCAGAGTCTTTGTATTTCCGTACTTACAGAGACGTGTTACAATCACTAGGGACAGTCATGTCGATAAGGAGACAGGACTTATCTTTGTCATTTTTTACTTCGACATCTGGCCTATCAGCCTGTATTGTTCGAATAGAAGAATGGATTATGGTGAAACTATATGTTACAATTGGGATTGCTGAGGACTTAATAGCCTCAACACGGTTTCTTGAATTAAGCTCACTTTTTTTGAATTGACATCACACGTCGATAGCACTCTTTTCTGATTTTTTTCCCTCTTTGTTGAGTGTTGAATATCATCCACCCCCATTTGCACCCAGATATTTATGTCTATTCTAGTTCAAGACCTTTAATTGCATATTCAATATTCGATTTAATGTTTTTACTTTTAACCAGATTTATCGAGCCCAAATTCCATTCTACGGTCATCACTGAACTGCCTAATTACGCTTAAAAGTCCTTTCAGATGTTTATCGTTTTTTGGCAAAGAGTTTAAGGTCATCCATGTACAACAAGTGATTAATTACTTTATATATATTTTGTATCCATATCCAGTGTCGTTGAGAAGTTTACCAAGCGTCAAAAGTGCTATGCAGAACACAACATTCAAACACTACTGGTATAACTTTCACCTTGAACCCTTGCCTTCTCTCTCCTAGTTCGAAACACAGTTGTTTATATTTCGTAATCTTTTTTCTTCTCTTTACCTCTTTACCAGTGCATGCCATATCAACAATGTATATTTCTTTTTTATCTTGTTCTCCAAAGTCATGTCTGGTCTTCTTGCTGTACAGCGCGTCCTCATTTGAAGTTCTTTTTGCCATTGTTCTCAAACATGTGCCACTTTTCCAAATTTTTCCTTACACCATGCCGTCTTTTCTTTAAATAAACCTTTCTTTTCCCATTCGATTGCCAATATTTGTGCATTATCTTCGCTCCTTATAAACTCTGATACTGCTAGCATTTTCAACCCTGATAACAAGTGTTGTATCATCTCCTTTTTTTCACCACATAATCTGCAGCTGTCTAATTCTACAATTCCTTAACTTTTGGTGGAGCTAAAAGAACTCCTTTGTTTGATACGTTAAGCAGAGTCATGATAGATCATATCGTTTATATAATTGGGTGCATTGTTATGGAATGATTTAAATGCAATTAGAACTATTTTGAATCGAATCGCCACTGGTAGCCAGTAAAGATCACAGAGAAGATGGAATGTGCGACAAATTTTGTAATTTCCAAATACGACCCTTGAAGCTGCATTTAGAATTCCTTGGATTTTGTTGAATTGGTACATAGACAGACCATGTAGTATACTAAACGGATAAAGAAAATAGCCGACAAGAGACCCGCTCTAACCTTAAAATGCGTCAGATCCGCCGATGCCAAAGTTCTCCACTATTCCAAGATGTGGTCAATCGATGGAAGGAGTATCTCGAGGAACTTTTTCACTATGATCAATTTCAAGGAAGCATAAAGCTAGAAACAGCAATAGTACTCTAGATTTACAAATCATATTGAACTTGGCATGGCCAGTTTTCTGAGTCAGACTGCAATTGATTTTATATGTCATTGTTTTATTTTTGCCCCTTTCGTTTCTCAGCATTGTGCCTTTTCAGATATGGTGATCAAGATATTCACATGATTTGTTATGGTAACAATAGACCAATGCGAAATATATTTGTCTCAACCACGGTTCCCCATACCCCTAGATTTTTTCTTATTAACCCTTCTCTGGCATACCTGCTTTGGCTGACCCATTACATTCTTTTGACGCTACGCCCTACACTCTTTTTACTTTCCTTGGTATTCGTTTTGTGTTTCGAACTTGAATATTGGCGCTTTCTTGTCTTTGTGATATGATACTTTCACTTAAAGCTGTGCTGTTTTTGTATTTTTGTTCTTGTTCTATTTCTGACATTCGGAATTATTGAACCAGATTGATATTACTTGAAATATGCAAGAATACAGCGCCTCTGTACGATGCATTAGTAAATTGTACCTGTTTATCACCAATATCTGTGACGAATTTATCACCGGTGTAGGTACTGAAAAACAGCTGTTGCAAAGGACCAAATGGGCTTGCAGAAAGTCATTGCTTGGTGACAGCATGCCCACCTTGCTTTTTGGGGGCGCGTCTTTGTGCTTGATCATGTGTTACTAATTCTTTTTCATTTTCGTTGGAATTTTATGGAAAAGTCTTTAATATCCCAGTATTTAACCCTAAAGTCAGCAAATGGTCTCGTCAGGTAGTGCCTATTTGTATTTTATTTTTAAATGGCTAACGGTAATGTGTTTTTAGTATTGTTATATTTAACTCAATGACTTTCTTTAACCTTAGGTGCAGAAACAAAAACGATTTGGAACCAGAAAGCCACAATGATAGCTTTGATATTGATCAGCAATGGTTAGAAACAATGACAAAGAGAGCACAAGTCAAGGCACGAATCGATTGTATTGATTGTATTATGATACTTTTCCTTTATTTTTTTCTGCAGTTGCCAATTTCTTGTTATATCAGCATGATTATAGATACTATATGTACCTTGTTATCATGTGAACCCATTTGTTTTTCAGGACAGCATAATGAAAATGATTTTTTGATACTTTGTACAAGAGAACATGATTTATTCGCTGGTCATCAAAAGAATTGTCTTAGTGTTAGTTTTACTGAGGTCAAGACTATAGCAAACTGAACCGATGAAAAACTAACAGTAATAGACCAAGTTGTTTTTGTAATGAAGAGTTACACAACTATTTATTGAAAAAAGTGTTTAAGTGAAAACTCAGTTAAAATCAGGTTTTACAAACAGGCGTTCCAAACTATTGGATGTAACCAGAAAGTATTTGGAAGTCCAACTCTATACTTACTACTTTGGATAGTTTTGGTATTGTGCCCAACAAAGGTCGACAGAAAGACTTCCTGGCAAGTAGTATAAAATTGCTGGATGCGTTTGCATTATTAGAGGTAGTGTGAATGACCAAAGGTAGCATAGGAAGAAATCAAAACTCGCTTGGTTATGATGCTTTTGTTCGTCTCCGTGAGCATTGCCACGGGTGGTGACTGTCTAATAGAAGACATCTAGCTTCAGGGTTAATTTGAAGTCATTACGTTCGCTCTTAGTAATAGAAAAATTTTCAAATCAGAATGAGAGCATTCAGGAAATTCAAAATGGTGTTGCTGTATAGCCGAGGGATATTTACTAGACTTCAGTCTTTTCCCAGTGAGTGCGCAAATTCCTAAATGTTCACTCATGCGGACTTTGCAATGGCTTATATTGTATCCATAAAAATCAGCATTGCAGCATCAACACTTGAAACAGTAGACGAGTCCTTAGCTTAATGGTTTAATAACTTTATCCTTAAAGGAAAAACAACTAGAAAGGAAAAATAGTATGATTTTACCATTTTAGTTTTATACTGAGGCGTTGATTATTTTGGATAGGCAACTTCTTATTTGGAGAGAAGTTTTCCTTAGGAAAGGTAGTTTGACAGAGCTTTTTTGGGGGGAACAATAGAACTGGTGTACAAGGTTTGAATATCTGTTAAGGGAAGTCCGAATGAAAAAATCAGTGAAACATGAAGGGTGACCATTCTTCCCAAAAATCTTTTCAGGTTTGACAATTTCTAAAAAAACTTATGAAATCCGAACAAAAGTGAAAACAACGGTACAGTAATGTAGTAACGAGGCCTCTTTTAAAGCGTTCATGGATGTAGCTCATGAAATTAGAAAGCAAACCGCTAAAATGAGATTTTCTATACGCGTTAGTAACTATTTACTCGAGAGACAAAGACATCAAGAAATGGTAAAAAAGCTGGGTAATATTTTCTCTGAGGTGAACGTGATATTTTTATGTCGAGAATTCAAGTAGTCAAAGACGTGCTTGACATGGTCCTTGAAAACGACAAAAATATCGTCAACATTTAGACGATAAATCCCAGGTTTCGATTCGATAGGGCAATTTCTAAGCCAAATCTGCCCATGACAAGACATAAATGCATTGCCTAAACTTTAGGGAATCCATTTATGTTTTACCAAATTGCTTAGTTGATTCTATTGACTGAAATTCTAGAAATATGACGATTATGTAAAAATTTATCATTATGACCGTGCTTGCGAAGACGACCGAAAGCTTATTATCAGAGAAAAGAGAAACTTGAAAACTTCCATGATTTTAGTCGTTTTTTCAGTTAACTGTTCACTGGTGTTGTCACCCAATTTTCTTCCCACCTATAGACTGACAGGTGTAAATTTTGCATTAAATGTTGACTTGTTTACCGAGATAGAGTGAGCCCAAATACCCTAATTTTTTGTGGTTCTGTCTAAATAAAGGTGTTCATAATGTTTTCAAAACTTGTCATCTACTTAATTGTTTACATGTATCATATCTTTGATTTGTAATCCATATTTGTGCAAGGTCTAATAAGTGTTTGCTTGTACTTGTCATTTTCTTGACACTGAATGTAAAGAACTACTATAGGTAGAAATGAATAGAAAAAATGTTAAGAAGACCATTTTGTTCGATGTACAAACAACACGAAAGACTGTGTAAATAAAAATATATTTATTTCTAAAAAGCACGAATACAGTTAAGGCGTGGAAAATAAGTTCCGAATTGTGTTGCCATGAAGTATTCGGTTTTATCACGCATTTTTTTTTCTCACAGCCCTTTTTTCAGCAAACTAACTGCATCATTGAAGTAGGGAATTTCAGGGAAATTTCAATTATAAATGGTATAAAAATAAAGTTGAAGTAGAGATGGTATATTTATTTCCTTGCTTTACAGTTCTTTTTTTATCTTATTACAGCTTGAAAAACTGGAGCAAGATTTAAAGTATTACAAAAACAATTCTATTAAAGAAAGTATAAGGTGTGTGTAAGTGAATTATTTTTTTGTCTGGCCTTTTCATTTATGAAATCGTGTATAAGGATTTTTCAATATCAAGAGAACAATATTTGTTATTACAGCTAAAAGCTTGGTACTATTTGCGACAATATGTAACTTCACACCATTTTTTGGTTTACTTTTTGTTCCACCTTCCTGCATCTTCCCCAAGATCGCTTTGTTTTCTTTTTCTGTTGCTTGATCCTCTCATGGTTCTTGAGGCAGAAATGTAACTTGTTTGAATAATTTACCATAGTTCTCATAAAAAGGTTTCTCCCATCCAAAGCATCTTAGTTCTTTTGAAGGTTTAAGATGTACCCATGATTGAAAAAACATATCTAAAACTGGATGCAATTGACCTTCTAAGAAAGACGAAAAAACGTTATACACATAATTTAAGAAGCGTAGTCAGCCGGTGAGGCCCATGCTCTTGCACAGAAGAGATTTTTTTTCATTGTCTGTTTTTTTTGCAAGGGCTTTAAAAAAACTTTTTTGCACGGCATGAAAAATTTCACTTTTTTTCAGGAGTAGGCATAAGAAAACCTAACAAAGATACAGAGTGAGTTTTGCTCTGTTAGATCAAGTTAACTTAGTAGATAAATTCAATTATTTCTTTTTACAAAGAGCTTTGTAAATTTGATCTACACTGCTTGTGAGATACGTAATTTAGACGGTGACGTGAACCCATACCTAACTTGGCCACTCCAGCTATCAGAGCAACCAGAACTTCACAGTAATTGTTCTGTAATCGATGTCTCGTGGGTAATAGTTTTGTTTTGTTGGAGTTTCAAATATCAATTTCAAATTAAAAGAATAACTCAAATACGTTGCTTTACCTATAAACTCAGAAGATCTGTGAGATTTTCCCTGGCGTCACTTTTTGGAACCTGTTAACATATAAAATGATTTTGATGGTCTAACTCTTTAATATTTAGATAGGCCATGACTTCTTATGATACCATAAATTCTTATATATTTTGTACTTTTAGACGCGGTCATGATGATCTCGGGGATCATTATCTGGATTGTGGAGATCACAGGTAGTTTGGTGTTACATGTTGCACATTACATTATCTTTTGAGCTTGAAGGCAAATAGGTAGCTTAAGAAAGGAAAAATTCAGTTGTTCAAGCGTCATATACAGTTGGTTGTGAATAGATGTTGTGCCTCCGTATCACACCTTTGTGAGCTAACTGAAACACTTTAGCATTGTAAAGGATCTTGTAGCTTAAACATTCTGCTCTTTTTCACTGGTCAGATAATGTTTTATCATGAATAACCATTCAAAGAATGATACCTATGGACAAGGTCAACTTTTTCGTTTGACATGTCGAGTCTACATCAAAAAATACCTGGAAGCAAGATAATTCATTGAGTTCTTTTTCCTGCGTTGATTAGACAGAGATTACTGTAAACGGTCGATTCAGTGCCGCGGCACATTTTGAATTCTTTTCCGAAGAAATGCGACGCTTTGTACAAAGGAAATCCTGATGTGCATTTTAAATCGTTTTAAACTTTAGATCGCAGTTGTCGAGCCTTGTCATGCAGAAAATTAAGTATTGAACTCCCAAGTCATAAAATCAATTATTGCTACACTATTTTCAACAAGTAAAAAGTTTGTATGTTGTATTGTTTTCTTATGTTTTCATTAAAACAATCAAAACAGCGCCACAGTGCCAGTTGAAGAGGGTTGCATTTTGAATTACTGTGAGCGAAAAGGAGGCGCGTATATAAATTCTGTGCTTAGTAGAGCAGCAGCACCCAGTGATTTGGTGTGATTTCATTTTGTGCACTTTTAATGTGTGAAACGGCAGACGTGGTCTTGGTTTTTATCTTCCGTTTGTGTACTGCTTTTGCTCAGATTACAAGCTGTTGGCTACTTATGACTTTTCAGCTCGTACTAGGCATTTTCCGTGCCGGCGTTGTCTTTTTGGCATATACTTCATGCCAGTGTTCCCCTTGTATAACATGTGCTAAGAGTTCAGGTGTTAGCTTTGCCGAAATGAGGATTTCTTCTGTTTATTTTAATCCCTTTATACATCTCACCTTTACGATTATTTTGTTAATCAAGCAATTGATTTGACTTGGATAATGCTTGGTACTCCCTTGTTTGGTGCCATCATGAAAAATCTTTACAAAAACATATTCTTTAGGGATTTTATTTGTAAGGAATTTCCAGTGGAACATGACTTTGACGAATTAATCTGCTAATTGGAGGTGTTTAGCAATAAATTACGTTGTGGGCAGAGTGTTCTTCGTAAATTTTGTTCAATATAGCATCCACAAGTAATTTTTAATCACCATCAATCTCTTTTTCTATCTTTGATGTTTGAGTTTTTACCTATTTTTCCACACATTTTTCGGAAAACTAAAAGTATCTAATTGTACGGGCACGCGTAGAAGCTTTCATGTGAATGCTCTTTTTGATATTTCGATAGACCCTTATTTATTACAATTTGGTTGTTACCCAGGATATTGTGGACCTGCCAAGAACGTAAAATTTCACTTTAGCTATCTCAAGATAACAGATTTCATGCCCTGTGAAGAGAAAAAAATTTATTGGCATGCACTATCACCACCCATCCCAGGAGGAATAGTTTGCTAGAAAATGACGTTTATGATAATACAAATGATGAAGCTTTTGGACTGCCTGCCTTCAATTCCTTAGAAAATAATCTTTTAGTCTTTAATTTTTTAACGTAAAGGACTTAGCTGACCAATTTTGTAGTAAGTGAAAACAACATTACTTTGTGTGTATATTTCACCACCACTGATTGTTAACATAGTATTTTTCTTTGCACCCTGCTACCATTTTCTTCAAGCAATGCATTGAAATGCTTTTCAAGAGCAAGGGATTATTGTATAAGTGCAAGGCATATCATTAACATGTGCCTTAACGTCATCAAGGTAGGTACTTGTTTTTAGTACTTACATTTATTCTTTCATATTTTTTTTATATGTTTGCCTATGTGGCTGTAATCTTCCCTATTTTTCACACCAGCAAAAAAATATTTTTGTAGCAAAGTTTATGAAGGATATGATTAGGAATATTTGTTTGATTGTAGTATAATGTTATGAGCTAGAAACAGTGGCATTTTTAAATATATCTGTAGCCACGAGTATTTTGATCGAATGTCTAATCGGCATTGTTTCGCACCATTTAAATTTTTTATGTGCATTATGTGTGCACCTGTACTTTCACAAATAGACAAACTAAATAAAGTTCACCGAGCATGAGGTTAATTGACCTTGCCAGTCTTTGTGTATTTACCTTCTTTAGTTGTTTATCGCATATTGCTTTATAATCTAAAGGTCTAGGTAGTTTAAGGTAATTTTGATATGGGAAGAAACAGTACAGGGTCTGAGTAAATAAACTGGTTTTATTCTGCCTGCTCAGCCGAAAAGCAACCACAGACTGTCGCTCACGGTGTAATTGTCGCTCGTAGACGCGAATTTTTAAAAGTTTGGTCTTCATCAAAGGAATTTTCTCCGGATTCCATTCAAGAAATGTAAAGTGATAACGTTACAAGTTACTTTGAAGCTGTTGATATTACAGTCCAACAAGAAATTGCCCACAGTCATGATTATTGTTATTTTTAGTAGTAGGAGCCAATTTTCTTTACGTTTGGTCAGCTTCTTGTGCGATGGTTGAGATCTGGAAATAGTTTGTGTATCAGTTTGGTTCACTTGCTGCAGTTCGTGAACATTATTACTCTGCCTTCTTAGACAACTGTTTTACACAGTTGGCTTGTTGTGTTTCTAATGAAAACACTTTGTGAAGCTTTAACTGGCTGTGAGTGCAAACGGTGACTCAGCTACATCCTGTTTCTAGCATCCTTTCCCCCCAGATCATGGGGAAAAAGGATGCCAATGACATTTTCTCTTTGTCAAACTTCAGAGCTTTTTGCCAGCTTTGTGATTCGAGCACAAAACCTCTTGGTTACAGTGCAACAACATTATCTGTTAAGCCATGCCACCTCTCGTACAGATTGATTACTTAAAAAACAGTTTCAATAAAAAGAAATTAAGTAATGAAAAAATACTCTTCCTAATTACTAGAATAAATACCACCGTTTTTAGGAAACCCCGCCCCCTGAATTAGAGCTGCAACTTTTACTTCAAGTAATAAAGAAGGCTGCCTTAACAAGTAAATGTAGCAGACATAATTTTATTCTTATTTGAGTAATATTACACGTGGTAAGGAAATCCGAAACCTTAGGGCTAGTTTAAAATTATCAGTTAACCACGATCCAGGTTCTAGGCTTTCTCAATAAATCTTAAAATACTGCGCGAAATTTGCTTCCCTGTAAAAATTGGCAGTTTAATCTAACACATGTTTTTGAAGGAACAGTTTGGAAAGGGATGGAATTTAAAACAATAACTGAACTTAGAACAGCTATGTAAAACCCGGTTAGTATGGTTTTGGTCCTAATGATTAGTTTTCAGTTTAAACCACACACTGCTTTACAGCTAAATACGCTCGCAGAGGTTAGCACACCCAGGCATAAACAGAGTAAAGGAGGCTACTCTCGTATGGCTACAGGGAAAATGAATATAATACCACCGGGAACCAGCAGAGTTTGTGGAGTAATTTGTTCCTTTCATATGTTACAAAACATTTGTGGGAAGTAGCCCTTTCTTACTTGCATGTAGCTGTTATAAGAAAAATAAATCTGAAAATCAGTGTCTTTTATATATAGAAAAATATTATAACGTATAAGCTGTTGAATGTCATTAACGGTGACCATTGTCCATCAATTAACGCTATTCAGATCTTATTTAAACAAATATCAAACATACCCCTATCAACTAAACAATTCTTTTTTAATATTGTAATGGTTTAGAATAGTTTACTCAAGGACTTGGCGGCCTAGACAGAGATATAGTAGTATTATTTGACCAGCTATTTAAAAAGCGAAATTTGGACAAGCAGTACACCCTTAGTATTACTATTACAAACACTTTTTTGAGTTAATTTGCATACATGCTCCACCAATAGCCTCTAAATTGTGAAGCGGAAGCGCAGATACATTCTTTAAGGTATATTTTATTGGAAGTTTCATGACAGTTACTACTTATTTATAAACTTATTACAGCATTAGAGAAATACTGTAAATAGCTTTCAGCACCCTTTTAGGTGCCCTGATGATGCCAAAGTAAAGTAAGAAATTTGTTATGCTTCATTATANAATTAGCGCTGACCATTGTCAATCAATTAACGCGATTCAGATCTTATTTAAACAAATATCAAACATACCCCTATCAACTAAACAATTCTTTTTTAATATTGTAATGGTTTAGAATAGTTTACTCAAGGACTTGGCGGCCTAGACAGAGATATAGTAGTATTATTTGACCAGCTATTTAAAAAGCGAAATTTGGACAAGCAGTACACCCTTAGTATTACTATTACAAACACTTTTTTGAGTTAATTTGCATACATGCTCCACCAATAGCCTCTAAATTGTGAAGCGGAAGCGCAGATACATTCTTTAAGGTATATTTTATTGGAAGTTTCATGACAGTTACTACTTATTTATAAACTTATTACAGCATTAGAGAAATACTGTAAATAGCTTTCAGCACCCTTTTAGGTGCCCTGATGATGCCAAAGTAAAGTAAGAAATTTGTTATGCTTCATTATACCAGAACAAAAAATATTGGCATTTCCATTTATCGTGAACGTAGAGTAATATACTTAATATTTTATTGTTTTTGTACGTTTTTGCCTGTTGGGCCGGCTATAGCACACGCATAGCTCTGGCATACTACGTGCTGGAATTGTTCCAACCTACTAACCTAAGTACTTGGCAGTAGCAGATCTTGGTGTTTATTTTAGTGGCTTTTGTACTTATGTAAGGGAACTTTGTTATGATTAAACAGGTGAGCGTCTTCCTTGGCAATTGGGCACATGTCCAAACTTATGTTAACAAGGCGGAAGCTGTACCGGACCTTAGTGAGGTATGTGCATATATATTTATCTTTGGCACATCTCGTAATTGAAATGCTTGCGGGTGTCCCTGTATTACACCCCGCATCCGTATATCCTAACTTCTAGGAATGTCTCTGCTCTTTTTATTGCCTACAATATCTGCAGTGTGCCTTCAACTGCTTTAGAATAAATAAATAAATAAATAAATATATATATATAAATATATATATATATCCCCCTCTCTCTCTCCCTCTCTCTCTCTCTCTCTCTCTCTCTCTCTCTCTCTCTCTCTTTCTCTCTCTCTCTCTCTCTCTCTCTCTCTCTCTCTCTCTCTCTCTCTCTCTCTCTCAGTCTCTCTCTCTCTATTGTTATTGTTAGAAGACATTCATTTCCTTGCCCCAAACCTGGACAGTGTGCATTGTGGTACAACAAGATTTTAAATAATTTTTGTCCGCGTCAAAGGCGATGTTGTCCAATTAGAATAGGCGGGACATTTTGCCATGAACAGTTTTAATTTTAGTAAAAACATCGTCTAATATTAAATAAAGAACAATTAAGTGATTTTATTACACGAAGGTTGGACCTTATTAGCTGTGTGTACATTGTTGTGTACAAATGTTTCTTTTTAACGCTAATAACTTTAAGGAATTTTTGACAGAATGCTGAGATACAATCGTTGATGGGCTTTTTGATTGACGTCATTAACGAAATATTTTAAAAGTAAGCCTTATGGATTTTATTTATTATTAAGGGAGATTGTGTATATTTTAAACTGTGACGCTTCTGGGACAATGACCCAGTTGTTTCAGCAATAATTGCCCATTTTTACACTAACCCTATACTTTGGAAACAAAGGGCTTATTATTTTCGTGTCTGATATTAATTTACCATTACACCAAAACAAGGAATTTCACAAGAATTTGTTTTCAACGTCCAGATGACTTTACGATTAAGTTTCTGTGCATTAAAAATGTGCAAACTACCTTTATTTTTTTTTATTTTTTTAAGTGAATGTACTTTAAAATAGAAGCCAAGACACACCTGCATTTACGTGTTTTGGTGTCATTGTTGATGGTGGAAATAAAATATTTATGATTTTTTATTAAATGTCCCATTTAGCTCAGCTGAAAATTCATATTGTTGCTCTCTCACAACACCAACTTGTTTCTTTAACGCACAGCTGGTGACATGTCATTGACTGTTGACGTCGTGAGGGCAAGGATCTTACAAGATTAAGAGACATTCTGCAGTTGAGATAATTAAGATAAATATGACCTTTCTGTACGAAACAGAAGAAGAGAGATAAACAGATTAGAATATTTTAATACATGAAAAGCATTTGGCTTTTCAACAGAGGAGACAATGCTTAAGCTTTCAAAGCCACAAGGTCAGACCAAAACATACCTCACTCCGAAATACAGGCTCTTTTCTCAAAATTCCCAAGGTAGCATGTTTTTCTTGGCTGAACTTTTTAATGCTCAATAAAATGGAAACAGGGGCCTTAGCTAAATTTTCATTAGACGAACAGTAGTGATCTACACCTTTCCAACAACTTTCTTGTACCGCAGGAACACGGCCAAGTATCATTTAGAGGTAGACAGCTTGCCAGAAGCCGACACGGTAAAATCATTAATGTCAATAGTAGATATGATATAAACAGCATGACATAATGTGAAGAATCGATTTCGTTACATATGTGACATCATCAGCAATAATTTCTATAATTTCATATTCCTATGAAAAACAAAAATAATAAAATGTTAGTCCCAATAGGGAGAGGGAGTTAGTGAGCGAGGACTCGGCTGCAACTTAATTGTAAGTTCCCGGCTCCTCTACTCCTCCTCTTTGTTGATTTCTGGCCGCAACAGTTCTTGATGGATGGCTTCAAGTGTTTCCAAAAAGCAGCCATTAGATCACTTGATAACATCAGAGACATACTCTGTTTGTTTGGAATGCTTAGTTCTAACTATTGTCATCGATATAATAACCAAGAATTGACTTAAGCAATGCCAACACAGTGGAAGAAAAGCTTCAGGCACCATCGAATTTTTTGTTGGTATTTCAGTGCGGTATAACTCAGTCAACATGGTTGAAAGGTAAACCCCAGTCATTGAGGTATTGTTGCATGCCAACATAGAAGGGTATTTATTACACAGAAGTTGTCTTCCTTTGTATGAAATCAAAACTTTTTATCATACATAAAGCTTCATCGCCGGCATATTTGAATCCGAGTAAAACACAATTTGTAAAACCAATTCACGGTATGTGTTCGTCAGTTCACTAGCACTGTACTAGTAACGCCCTTCTTTTTAAGGTATTCTTGAGCCATCAATGAACAAGCATTGAGATGATCCGATTAAAACGTTCACTAGGTAGTATACCAATATGTCTCAACCCAAGAGAAATGAAAGACTTAAAAACCATTTGTTAAAAGATATACATTATAATTCTCTTTCTCAGAACATAAACAGTCAAACAAAAGGCTACATTTTCAATAATACAACTTTGACTTCTTGCACTCCTTTTTCTCCTATAATTAGAAATAGACGACCCACCTACTAATATTTTCCCATTTTTCTCCTACGTTTATGCGATATTAGCAGAAGGGTGGTGTCCTGTTGGCTCACTTGAAGCCCCTTGCTCCCCTCATACTACACCAAGAAAAACATACTCCTTTTAGTATTATCTAATGCACTACCTCCCACATTTCAACCACAATGCGTTTCTGCAACTAAATTTTGGAAGTGCGATACTGCTTTGAATGACCCTGTTCTTGCTTTGCCGAATTCATGCTCGACTCGACTCTGCTGCACGAAACTTTGAATTAGAAGCTGACTTTTTACAACTGTCAATTTACTGGCAGTATGAAACCCACCTCCTCCCACAAATCTACCTCTTATTCTATGTACGTTAATTATAATAGTTTCTTTTGGAATTTTGATACTGCTCGTGCTTCCCCATTAGATACTTTCGAATTTTCGATGGTTACAAAAAAGGTTTGAATTTTTCGAAAATTTTCAGCGACAGGCATAACCGTCAGTTTGAAAACGGATCAGGTCTTTCCATTCCAATACCCAGTAGTAAGATCTGAAAGTCAATATAGATAAAAATATGAAGAAAAATAATCTTAGATGTAAGAGCTTTATCATGTCATGAGCCGTAAGCTTTTTCTGAGCTACGTTTCGAGAGATACTTCTCCCATCGTCAGGCTACTGAAATGATTAGATACGGCTATTTTATACTTTGGTAGTGCGGACGTGAGTGTAGACAGGGCTGGAGTTGTTTCGAGAAGTGGTGCCATACCTCTGTTGTGCTTATTGTGTTTTGTTGTGTTTCTTTCTTTAGTGCTGGAAGCCATATTACTGGAAGGGTGTAGGATATACTGTTGATGTGATTGCTGTATTGCAAGGAATGGATTGTTTCTTTAATTTTTCTTGTTGTTGTGTTGATTTCTTTGTCNCCCCCTCTCTCTCTCCCTCTCTCTCTCTCTCTCTCTCTCTCTCTCTCTCTCTCTCTTTCTCTCTCTCTCTCTCCTCCCCTTCTCTCTCCATCTCCCTAAATAGATTGATGGATGGATAGATGGATAGGTGGATCGATGGATAAGTGGATCGATGGATAAGTGGATAGATGGATTGATGGAAAAATAGATAGATGAGCACACAGAATCCAAGTGTATTTGCGGAGTGTCGCTATTTCTTTATCCGCTCCAGCAGCAGTTTTGCATATTTTGAAGTCCAATCTTACACAATTGAAATATGTTTCATTGAACTTGACGCAAAGAGACAGTCAACAAGAAAAAAATAAAGTTGTGTAAAAAACCCAGGTTGTAATGAAATTTTTAAGACTGTGCTGGTGTGGACGACTATCGAGCTCTAATTATGCTCTAATTATGATCTAATTAAATGAATTGATTGGTTCCATATGTCATCATGTCATTTAAGGCTTAGGTTAGGGCCTGCGCATTCAATGACATGAGGGTATAGTGGCCGTTCTAAAGCTAGTCGCCACGGTAGCTACGTTATAATTGAATTGAAAAAGCAAAAATGCCACCCAAATAATAACCAACCAAATATTGAGTTGTACAGCGCCCTTTTGTTATTGCACAAGATAGTTTAAAAATTTGTTCTCGCAAATATAAAAGGAAGTCAAAGATTTTCTTTAGTATCTCGTAGTTTAAGAAAAAGTTGTCATAATTAAGTTGCCGAAATATCAGATCACCGTTTTGCTTGGCCTAATATAGAACTTACATTACAAACCTTTTTTCACAGTGCCTTAATGACTTGCTTAGGTTAGGTTTAGTAAGTACAAAATGGAGCATGACTTTCACAGCTTTCATCAAGTTTTAGGTGGTTTTGATTATCTAGACAACGTTTTAATTTACAGTGTTATTTCCCAATGCCAAGAAATAACCTCTTGTTAGACCCCACAACCCATCCATCCCCTGCCACACCTCTTTTGTAAAAAGCAGGGGGGGGGGGACTGTCAGAGGTCAACATCAGGGCAGATCTCTTTTTCTTATACTACGAAGTTGCTAGTTTCAGCTCTGCCTAGATATACGCATTCGATCGCCTTTTCGTTTTAAAGTTATTTTGAATTGTATGCTCTTTTTTTAGGTTAAAGACCAAAGTGGAAACCTCGTTGTTCTTACAAAATTGAAGTGTGCCGCAGGTAATTGAGTAAATTTTAAGAATAAGTTCATGATGCTATTGATCACTGATTAGTTTACACAAATTATATTGGAGATACAAATTTGCTTTTGTTTTACATCTATAAATACTGTTATTTCATAGCTTGGGTCCGGTATGTGTTTTCCAACCGTTTTGCCTAATTTGGTTAAGAATAGTTCCATAGCAATAGGGATATTGGGATTTGGGATTTTCGACCTATGAAACAAGATGATCATAATATTTACAAGTTTTGAATTTAGCTGCTGTTTCTTTTTTATGCGAAGGAACAATTTTCTCTTTACGTTTAACTGGTCTAACCCTCCTTGAGGTTAGCATGCTTTAGACAGCCGTGACTGGTAGTATGTTTATTATTTCGGGGGTATACTTTTATAGTAAAATATGTAAGAAAATTATTTTTGTTTGACATCCTATCTATCTTCTTACTTTAATTACAGTCGACTGTAAAACGGAATACAACTTTGAATATTTATTTTTAGTGAAGATAGTACCAGAAACTAAATATTAGAATAAAGCTCATTGTCGTTGCCAAACTTATGATCTAATATCATTTTCTTTATAGTTGAGCAGCAATAATATCAGCACAATAATCATAAGTTTTAAAACATCTGGTAGCACTTTGAGAGATTTAATGTAAACAGTTGTTTGAAGATAAGTTTTTAACGGAGGAATTTTGATTTAATAAGGATTATTAAGAACCATTTCCAAATAATTTTAAAGTAGATAAAGTAATATTAAGCGTCTAAAAGATGAATTTAGTATGCTCAAGTAAATGTTTCAGTGGATTAAAGAAGAATATGACCTTTTTTACAAGCGTGTGTTGGTTTTTGTTTAATTCGTACATTACTTAACGTTTGGTGACCGTACATACGAAGGATCTTGAGTTAGCTTTTGCTTAGGCGTATTTCATTCACTCATTGGTAATTCAAGTTTTTCATCACTGAACAGTTGTCACATCTCTTAAAAGGGATTTATAATGGACGTTGGTTGCGATTAAGTGACGCTATCGTATACAGAAAATACTGTATGGGGCTTTAAATTGGTTCGAAGGGCAGAACAATAATGATGAAATATTCTCGACTACCAACAGTATTTGTGTAAACACATTAATGGCGGTACTAATTAAATGTCACTGCCATGTTCCTAATTTTTAAAATGTTTTCCTAACCCTATGAGCTTGTTAGTTTATTAATTTTTAGGATTTATATTTTCGACGTGAAGTTTATCAGGAACTTTAGCGCGTGAAAGATCAACACATTCGTTGTTTCAAATCCAAAAGTTAGTCCAAAACGGTAAAAGTTAAAAAGATTTAGTCGACTTCATTTTATCGTTTGCCACAAAATCTTGTTCGCTAATGTACGCGGTGAAATGACACGAAGTTAGCATTCAAATTAACTCCATCTCTCTAAAGTGAAAGAAGGCTATCTTTTATGTAGATTTCAGTCTCTCTGTATCACTTTGTATCTCTTACCGAGATTTCGAATGTTCGACGTGGTGTCAATGAAAAATTAAAATACTGAAAGTACCACCATTGAACATTGTCACATTTGGAAACCCCATGAAAAGAGCACAATATAGAAAAAATTATCGTGTTATGGAAAAAACATGACTTATTTTATGATTACTTTTGTAAAGGAATACAATTATTTAAGAAATATGCACCTGAAACTTAGTTTATAAATAACTGTCAAAACTGTCACAAAGCAATTATCCATTTCCTCTTTGTAGCCAAGATAAATAGAGGCAATATTTTTTCTGTTTGCTTAGTTCTCTTCCTGTGTTACTAGTCAACCAAAGGATTCGTATAGGTGTAGGAGCTTTTTACCCTCCGTTTTTTAGATTATTCTTTTAATTGCCATACTTCATTAAAAAAACCAATATCGCACATAAGGTTCTAAGGCGACTGAAAAGTTAAGAACTTAGTAAAGTGGGTATAGAGAGAGGTACATTAAGGGGAAGAGTAAGCTACAAGGTACCTGTTACTAAGACGTTTGAACTCATGACGATAATAGTCATCAGGAAAACAAGAAAAGGAAGAGAATTCTAGAACCTGATGGCATAAGTGGAAGTTCTGTACTTAGGAACCTCAACAGAGAATGGGTGAAGCTTTTTAAGCTATTTTAAGTGATGCTATTTTATGTGATGAACATTTTTCTAGAGTGGTTAAAAGAGAAGGAAGTACTCGGGTGTATTGCCATTGAATTATTTGTAAAGAGGTGAAAGAGATGACACAGTGGAGACAATGTAAAATTGCTTTAAGGGTTCCAGAAAGGACTGGGCTAATCGTGTTGGAGACTGGACGTTGTTTTCAGGCCAGAAGATTCAGATGGGAAATAAAGGCAACTGAGCAGGTCTGGCGACAACACTCCATAATGATCACATTAAAGGTTTATATTTTTATAAAATACATTCCAGACAGAGATGCTTTTGTGCAGAACAGTGACAATCAACTGTTATGAAAGCTGCCCAGGTAATAGTCAATAATAATATTGATATACTGAGCTGATAATGCCCGTAAGAATACGATAATCAATCTCAGTTATGTCGTCTAATACTTAATTTTGTCCATTTTTTTTTCAGGGCTAGCATACCTGGCAAATAGTCAATACAAAGCTGCTGGCCGATTATTTCTGCAAGCGTCTTTTGATCACTGCGATTACTCGGAAATAATTTCAGCTCATGATGTTGCAATTTATGGTGGTTTATGTGCTCTTGCTACGTTCGACAGAGAAGAGTTACAAAAAAAAGTTCTATCCAGCAGGTAAAGATTTTTTGGGGTTTTTTTGAGATTGGTATTTTTCGTAGTTTTACCTATAGCATGCACAGGCGTCGGCTCATTTTGATCTTCTTTATGAAACTCGTTTCTTTTAAAATATCATTTCCATTAGTTTCTCTTTCATCATTTTATTTTATTTTGTTGATAAACGGACTCAAAAGTGCAAGTTATTACAGTAAGTACTTTTTCAAGGTATGTCATTTTATGGTCCTATGCTGTTTCTTCTAAGTTATGCTTGCGATTGTGTTTCTGCTTTAAGCTACTTTTCAAGAACGTTCCTTTAACTTTACAACTAGAGGACCTGTCTATACGGTACAATTGTTTAATGAGCGGGTTTGTCTGTTAAGGAATAGCGATAGCTCGTGGGGTCACCAGTTGGTCCCTAGCTTATGATGTATTGCCCTTATGTACACTTGCTTCTTGTGTATACATCTTTTCCCAATTTCTGTACTGTATTTGCTCTCTGGACATCCCTTGTATGATATCCATTGGATAAGAGACCTTTTGAAGGTGTCTTTGTTCCTTTCAGAGGTCGTATTGGTTTGAAATGATGCTTCTTGCTCTTCGAAACAGAATGGTGATGATTCTAAGACGAGCTGCAACTGTATGGTGTGATGTGTTATCTTTACAAGGACATCATGTGTTGGTAAAAAGTGCTTGTAGTGGATCCAGGATATCTGGAGGCTTTAGTACAGTTCTTGATGGGAATGAATCATCATGTTTAAGTAGGTCCTTGATAGTTGATAAATTGTAATAAACAGGAATACTTCTGTATAATGTAGTGACATCAAAGAAGACCATAATTTCACCCGCCAGGATTCTTTACGGCTTCGTCTTTATGTATGGACACAGGATGCCAGGTATGTGACGTGAGAGTGGATGAAGTGGACTACCAGCGTAGGCTACGATTGGGCGCATGGGTATATTGGGCTTGTGTTTCTTTGGTAATCCATAAAACCTTGGTAACGGCGAGTCTTGAAGTTTCAATCTGTGGCAGTGGGAGTTACCTGATGGTAACTCCCACTGCCAAAGATGGTTTTTCTGTAGTGTGGTTAGTGCTTTGCTTAATTTGGTCGTATCTGCATCCGTTGGATGACGCGTAACTGTGGTATATGGTCGCTTGTTGAAGGGTTAACGACACTTTCGATGCAGTCGGCTACATCCGTTTTTTCACTTTTATTGTCCAAGACAAATTTTTGTATGCCCATGATACAGCATGCATTTGAAATAAACTGTATTGGTTCTTTTCCAGTTCGTTCAAACAATTTCTTGAACTAGAACCTCAACTCCGGGATACCTTACACAAATTTTATGATTCGAAATATGCTTCTTGTTTGGATTTACTGCAAAACATGAAGGTGGGTATTGTTTCGTTCTTTTTTGTTGTTTGCATTGTTGTTGTTTTTTATTTCTTATATGTTCCGTGTTATGAAGTCCCATGTTTTAAGCTTTATTGTTATTATTAGATCTGATTTAAGCTCAATTTGGACAGTCATGGTTTCTTATTAAAGCTTGACAAAAAACCTTCTTTGTACTTTTCAGACTTTGGATGTCTTTTTTCGGTATGTCAAAGATGATATTTAGATGCTTACTTTGGAAAAATTTTAAAAATCCACCCAGATGACCTTTGACGATTTTATTATTTTTGTAACATCCAAAGTAGAATCTGAATTTTGGAGTACCTTAGGTGAGGACTTCAAACAAGACCATAGAGTACCTAAAGATCGGTCGAAAATATGGCGTAAAGGTAATAACACAGACCTAAGATATGTTGCTGGAGATAAAATTGACAGGGTTAAGGTGTAAAGTATTGCGGAGCGATGGAAAAACTATTCGAAAAAGCTACTAAAGGTAAGGAGAGAAGGAAGAAACTCGAAGTAATAGGTTTTAATTCAGCCACTGTTTGCCAACGTGATCCCAGTGGAAACAATAGTACTATTTGGTGGAATAATGAAGATGAAAAGGAGAAAGGGAAGTTTAAGGCGACGAAGAAAAAAAACAAAATTGAAGCTGTAAAGCGAAAGGAGATAATCTAATGGTGGCGCAGAAAATGAACACAGTGGCCAGAAAAATGAGTAAGCTTGGGAATTTTGGTGGACAGTTGAATTGGCCTGTAGGAGAAGGATGTAGGAGAGATGAAAGCATAATTTGTAGACAAGATGTTAAGGAAAAAGAAAGTTATTGGACTAAAGGAGGTTGATTTTTCAAATTGTATAATTTTAATGGTCACTAAGACATACTTAATTGGAAAACAGAAGAGCACAATGAAATCTAAAAGAGTGAAGGAATATTCACACCGATGAATTGTGCCCGTTAAAGAAGGCGAGACCCAAGGGAGTAGGGAATTACATGTTGGATAGTGTATTGTAAAATGGATCTGGAGGTGAAAAAGAGAAGAAGGACAGATAGGAGGCAACTATCAGATAGTGGAGTTAGCGGGATAAAGAATAGTGTGAGTAATTTAAAGATAAGATAAGACTGAAGGTGGCTGCTATTGATGATTTATAAGACTCGTGTTAACACTATCAGAAGCAATAGGTTAGACAGCGAGAAAGATTTTGGAAGTGACATCCGAAAAAATAGAAGGCGACAGAGAGCTGAATGAGCACAGGAAAATATAAGCAGGGAATGGTTGGCGAAAAAGAGACTGGATACACCATGCAATGGAAAAAGTTATGGTGAAATTAACAAACGGAATAAGAAAAAAAGGATTCTTTGAAATATATGTTGGGTGTTGGCATGGAAAACATAGAACATACGGAAGCACTCTTGGAGAAGTTGAGGCACACATTTTATTAGGAGCAATAGGGAGTGTCTTTGTGGGAAGTAGAGCTCTTTACAAATGTTCACCTTGATCCTCAAGCAAATATGTCCAAGAGAAAAAGACATCGGAGCAACAGATATTGACAGCCCCTTTTGCTAATGTCTTTGTTGATTTAGGTTCGATGCTTTAGCACTTTGAGTTCTTTACATTTTTTGTGGAGTTTGATTACGTGTTTGAAATAAATACATAAACGATAAAGGACTTTTTCTTGCCTTTTATTAATACATTTTTTTCAATATACACCGGTCTTGTAGGACAATTTGATGTTGGACATGTACCTCTCACAACATGTTAATAAATTGTACCTAGAAATCAGAAACAGAGCACTAATACAGGTATGCTTTTTGTACACATTTTTTAATCATTACTTGTCGATATTGTTATTTGTCAAATAGAATTTTTTTAAATTTCCTAGCAAACGCATTTTGATAGTATAGCCGGTTTCCAGACTGGCTTTTTTAACGAGCTAAGGCAAATCAGTTTGTACAAGACGGTAGTAAGACCAGCCATGATGTACGGGTTGAAGGCTGTTCCCCTAACCAGGGATCTCGAGACACAGTTACAGACAACGAAAATTCGTATGTGGACAAGACAAGATACGAGATGATACGGGGAACCATTGATGTCGGCTGTATCACCAGGAAGCATAGTGAGACAAGGTTGAGGCAGTACAGGCATATCCAAACTGGGAAGGAAGAGGTTATTGGGAAACGACTGCGGAACATGGGATTGCAAAGAGGGAAGTGACGGCGAAGACCCAAGAGAAGATACCCTGATTGTATGAAGCAAGAGATGGCGGAGAAGGAACTAAAACGGGAAAATGCATGCAATCTAGAAAAGGGGAAAAATTGCACAATAGTGTGGGCCGATATATTCATTGGAAAGTCTGCAGCTACTATGGTATTGAAACTGTTAAAAGGTGGTACGAACACAAGCCCTTGCCAGTAGTCGACACACCAATGGTAGCTATACTACGGGATTTGTCAATAAGAACCAACCGAACAATTCAACCCAACAGGCCAGACATAGTTATAAAGGATAAGCTTTCCATCCGACAATAACATCACAGCCAAAGAATTCGAAAAGCTTAGCAAATATGAAGATTTATAAATCGAAGTAAGCGACAGAACAGGCCAAGAGGTGGACAAGAGAGAGTATGAGACTGGACGTAAGGAAACGAAGCTAGAGGTAGCCAAGTCAAAGAAGGAGGCCTGCAGCGGTCTTTACGAGACTGCAAACAAAGGAGGGTGAAAAGGATTTATTCCGTATTGCAAAGCAAAGGGACAAGGCATCAAAAGATATCCAGCATGTTAGAGTGATCAAAGATGACAATGGAAGGCTTTTGACAGGAGAAAGAGAGGTTTTATAAAGGTAGAAACGCTATTTTGAAGTGCTTATGTATATTGAGAACCCCAGGGAAGCCAGAATTGAAGAAACACAGAGAACGTGAAGTTGGAAGGATAGATAAGACTGAAGTAAAGAAGGCATTGAAGAAAATGAAAAATGGAAAGGCTCTAGGCCCAAAAAATATACCTTTCGAAGCATGGACGTGTCTCAGGGACTTAGGTATAGAGGTACTCAAGAAGCTTTTTAGCAGCATACTGGAATGTGAGGGGATGCTGAACGAATGGAGGAGTGTTTTGATACCTGTTTACAAGAACAAAGGAGATTCACAAGAGTGTGGCAACTGCAGAGGCATCAAGTTAATTAACCACACCATGAAGTTGTGGGAGAGGGTTTTGGATGCAAGGATCAGGCAAGAGGTAGATATCAGCCAGGAACAGTACGCATTCATTCCAGGAAAGAGCACAATGGACGCAATATTTGCTCTGCGCATTTTAATGGAGAAACACCGAGAATGGCAAAAGGAATTACATTGTGTATTTGTAGATTTGGAAAAAGCGTATGATAGGGTGCCAAGGGAAGAATTATGGTATTGCATGAGAACATCCGGAATAGCAGAAAAGTATGTAAGGCTAGTAAAAGACATGTACAGGGACAGTGAGACAGCCACAAGAAGTTCTGCAGGGATTACTGACTGGTTCCAAGTTAGGGTTGGACTCCATCAAGTAACCAGAGAAAAAACAGAATACCTGGTCTTGAATGGAAGAGAGGATGATAAGTTAAGCATCCAAGGATCAGATGTAACGAGGGCAGAAGACTTCAAATACCTGGTATCAACAATACAGTGCAATGCAAGATGCGATATAGAAGTTAAGAAGAGAATACAAGCAGGTTGGGGTGGATGGAGGAAGGTAACAGGTGTATTGTGTGACAGAAAGCTACCACCAATAGGGAATATATAAGATGGTAGTGCGAACAGATTTACTGTATGAGCTTGAGTCAGTAGCGATAACAAAGAAACATGATGCAGAGTTGGAGGTGGCAGAATTGAGAATGCTTAGGTGGGCACGTCGGGTCACCCGCCTGGATAAAATCAGAAGTTAATACATCGGAGGTACAGTACATGCTAGGAAATTGAGCGAGAAGCAAAGGGAGGCAAGACTGAGATGTCATATCGGGAACTATGTCGGGAGGAGAATGTTAGACATGAATCTGCTAGGGAGCAGGAAGAGAGGGAGGACAAGGAAACGCTACATGGATGTAATAAAAGAGGACATGAGGGTGATAAGAGTGAGAAGGGAAAATGATGCCGACCTCAGCAAATGGAGGAGTATGATTCCGCTGTCGTGACCCCTAATAGGGAGCAGCCGAAAGATAAAGAAGAAGAAGAAATCGAAGTAAGCAGAATATGGAATATGAGAACGAAGACGGTTCCAGTAATCGTAGGAGCCCCAGGTATGGTGAAAAAAGGGACGCATAAATATGTTAATCTAATACCAGGAAATATTCAGTTTCCATAAATCCGAAAAATATTTTTAAATAGTGCAACACATATCTGCAGGACACTTTCTTATAAAATTTTTGAAACTCTTCATTGTACTTTTTTTTGAAATTGTATATTGTTATAGCTTATACCTTTTGTTAATTTTTTTACACATAGCAATATTTAGCCTTCCATGTCCACTTAATGAATAATAAAATAAAAATCCAGTAAAATCTCAAGGATACGTGAACGGCCGGATACCCTAGGTTATTAGTAATAGCCCGGTGTTACGTAGTTCTCAAACCTTACGCTGTATGAAGAAAACGAAAACATAATAATAATAACAACAGCGAATAGGCTTGGTTTTCTTTGTAATAATGTTATGAATACCGTTTTCTTTTAATGAACATGGACTTTCCATGGGACCAGACAAGCTACATTATATTACATTTTATATATTGTTGGAATGCATGTTATATGTTTACATGACAAAAGTTAAAGTCTATGGTCTATGTGCAGTGCGAACTGTGAGAATAACTTTTTTGTATAAACTTAGTTAATGAAGGATAAGTTGCCAGTATAAAATACAATTTGGTATCACAAGAGTTTTTTTAGCTTTAAAAATTCAGCTTCCAGAAAAAATATTTGAAAGCAACAAAGTTGTTTACTCCAATTTTCATAGATATAACTGGGGTGGTCTGTGAAATTTTCGGCCTATGGCCGTTATAATTTAGTTTAGTGGTTACTTACAGTTGTTAAAGATACACATTTTCATGGCATTTTAACTAACATTCACAACGTAGTACCTTGTAGGTGATGATGTTATTTGTGAATTACTAATTATAGTGGCAAAGCAAGGGTAGTGAATTTTAGGGGTTTTTTTTGCTGCCAGCAACTTTTAGTAAGTCTTGATTCTTATTTCTAACAGACGGACAGACAGCCAGACAGATGGACAGACAGACAAGACAGATAGGCAGGCAGGCAGAGAGAGGGAGGAGAGATTTTGGAGAACCGACTTTGACTCAACATGCATGGCTGTTGTTCACGTGTGTTTCAAGACTGTGATATATTTAATGATTGAGAAGAACATTTTTTTCGGAACTGATCACAGTGACCCATTCCATACTGTCACCTTCATTATGATTGCCTGTCTGTGACAGTTTGACTAATATCTATTATATCATAGTTGGAACTTTTTGAAGCAGCTCGAATTGCAAAATTTTGTCAAGTTTTTAATGATTTCCCCCATTTCAGTATCTCAGCAAGAATTAAACCCATACTAGCTGCTTTGTTGTTTTTCAATCTCTTGATGTTATTTGCGACTATAACTTCCGTCGAATGGTGACATCAAGGTGTAGACTCTATTTGTAGGGTTGATCACGGTTGTTTGGGGGGCTGGTTCAATTTTTATTAAATATTTGAATCATTACAGCATTTGTTTTGTTTCCGCTAAATGGATATTTCCATTTTTATCCACGCTAGGAGGGTCCGAGTTGCTTTTAGACGTTCGTAGGTCCTTGATTATTTCTACCTAATGTAGACACGTTTTTATAGGAGGTTCAGTTTTAGGGTTCTGTTTATTTGGAAGCATGGTTTCGCAACTAGGCCAAAGAACTAGAATCGGCCCTTGTCATATTTGGAAACAGTTTAAGAAATGAAATTCATTTTGAAACGTTAAATGTCCAGAACACATTTTTGAGAATGAATAGTCGAGGACGTCTTTAATGTAGGTCCAATGGGTTAAACCATGTCAAAAACGGTCATTTCAAGGTGAATTTCATGGAAAGGACTTTAGGCAAGAGAGGAAAGAACTGTTAAAGATCTCAAAAGAGTAAAGGATATAAAGGCTGTAACATGTACAAGTTAATTGTTAGTAAACATATTTATTAAAATTTTTTTCATTTGATATACTGTGTATGTTTACAATTAAGGTTTTGTATAGGATAAGTTGTGAGGTAAAAATTGTAACACAGTTTAATCTCAACTAATTAGCTAATGTTGGTTTTGTTGTTACAATAAAAACAAGGTTACAAGAGGGATCTTATCAGTCTATATGAAATTAATTTTTTCGTAGCGGAGCCGATTTTCTTTTGCATTTGTGGGCCACAGGGAATACGATTTAAAAGCCATGTACCATTTATGTAACATGTATTGTCAATAGCTTCCACTTCACCAGTCGTAATTTTGACTAAATATTTCGAGATAACTTTTCAAACCAGAAGTAGTGTTTGGTATATTCTGAATCACAGAAACTAATGATTTCAGATACTTTTTTTCAGTATTTTAGCCCATATGTGTCAGCGGATCTTCATAAAATGGCCATTGCTTTTAACACGTCAGTAGCAGATCTAGAAGATGAATTAACGCAACTGATACTCGATGGCCACATATCTGCTAGAATAGACTCGCAAAATAAGGTATAAATCACTTTATTAAACTTTTGAAATTTCGTTAAGATTAATTCACTGTTTTTTGTGTTTACTTTTGTGGACCCACGTCTTAATATATGGAGTGATTTGAAACCAAATCCCATATACATTTATTTTTCTGCTTCAGTCAACAGTCATTTAGGTAACCGGTCGATCTTCACTGAAGAAGCATATTTTGTTTAGTCTAACCTCTTGTTTCTTACTTTTGTTGTTGGTCTGTTGAAAGAGGATGGAAAGAATTCCAATATCAGCAACAAAAGAGAAGCAAAAAGGAAAGTCAATATATGGACTTAAAAGTGCGATATATATATTTTTTTTTTCTTTATTTTTTTTTCACATTGTTAATGTCACCTGCTTTGACGTTATACTGGGAGACTATCGCAAATCGTTAAGTCCGGAAGAGAACCTCAAAGGCTTAGCACTCCTCAAAGGATGGAAGCAGATCCGATCAGAGCGGTCACCTGAATACCACAGATGATATCAGAAATCCCTAGTACTCCAAATGAATTTTTAAGTTTCTTTGGCACAGTTCCAAGAGCTCCGATGCTAATAGGGACAATCACTGTTTTGACATGGTGCATTCTCCTAATTTTTGTTGCAAGTGTCATATACTTTCTTTCTTGTCGTCGCCTTTCTTGACATTTTCATCCATTGGGCATATTAGGTTTACTATATACCATGTCTTCTTTTATTTTTCTTTATATATATATATATATATATATATATATATATATATATATATATATATATATATATATATATATATATATAANTCGTCGCCTTTCTTGACATTTTCATCCATTGGGCATATTAGGTTTACTATATACCATGTCTTCTTTTATTTTTCTTTATATATATATATATATATATATATATATATATATATATATATATATATATATATATATATATATATATATACTAAATCTGCAGACAGTACTGTTTCGCCCTTTGTGGGCTCATCAGTGCAGCACAGAGCTTCTGAGACATAACTCTCTGGCCAGTTGCCGGAGCAAACACAGCTTAAAGAGTTATTGTGGGATCCTGTCAGAGTAGTCAAACCACGCAGTGAGCATTGCATTACGCTAACAACAGGTTCCCATCTCAGATAGAGTGCTCAACCAAACTTTCGTAAGGGAGCGTAATATATATATTTTTTTAAAATGGAAAATAAAGGTTTTGTGATTTGTAGAGCCGTCTTGGTTTCATGCGAAACCATTGTGGGAGTGCTTGACGTTTCAATGGAAAATAAAGGTTTTGTGATTTGTAGAGCCGTCTTGGTTTCATGCGAAGCCATTGTGGGAGTGCTTGACGTTTTAAACGTATGTTATATGTATTGGCATACTTTACACGTTCGATCGCGTTAAGTTGGAGTAGGTAAGAAAATCGAAGCGGGAATAGTCCCAGGAAGTCCTTCATTAAGGATATTTGATACAAGGGTAGTAATCAACTCGCCAATATAGCCACCAGTCTTATCTGCATCGTACCGTCCTATGTAACTGTATGCCAAGTATTTGACTATGCCATAAGCGAAACCCTATAGCTTGAAGGTGTTTAGTTGACTAATGAAAACTTTAACAAATTTCATTAATCTTCTGATGGCACGACACAAACTGTCAGCATTATAAAGAAGCATTTTCACGGCATAGAGTACATTCCTGTATCTGTAGTTCTGATACGATTTCTTAAGTATATACATGTCAATTGAAAAAAGCGATCCACCTGTCAAACAGTGGATGCACTAACAAAAACACGTGTCATGGTTTAGAGACACCCATTATCGTACAATAATGAAGGCACGGATTATTATTTTGCCTGTAGATGCAGATGTTTAGAATTCACGTGCCGTAGTAACAAGACTTGTAATCTAATTCCATCGTCGCGCATTTTACTTATTTGCTGGAAGAAATAGCTTTGATTTGTATTTTCTCATCTGCAATGTGTAGAGGATCTTTTTTGACCGAAACATAACTTGTTATTTTTTTTTGCGAAAGATGGAAGTATTTAATTTCGTCATTCATACCTGCTGAGCAGATAATTGCTTTCATGTGTTTGCAAGTCATGCTAGTAGCATTTTGTTGGCTAATCATTCAATTTAGAAGTTTGGTTTCAAGTAAGTACGTCAGACATCGGAACCAAGAAATTACATTGTGGTATTCCTACACACTTTTTAATTGTGTTTACATGATATCTCGATAGTATATATGAAGTATAGAGACAACTGAGCAGCTGTGTGGTCACTCGGATACCTGTAAGGATGAAATTATTACGTCAGCTTGTTGGCAGAGGAATATACTGGATGGTTCAATTAAATTGTTTGATGACAAACGTATTGGCATTAAACAAAAATATTACGTTAGCTCTTCGTTTTAATCACGGCATTTCTATGTAGTTTAATTGTTGAAACTTCCCACGTTACACCCTGTATATCCAGACAGTGCTCGTGGTATTGTTTTTATCTATTTACTTGAACTATTTTGCAAACACAATAGTGTATATGAAATATATTCTTTTGCGCAGTAAATTTTCAGCAGCCAAATTATTACTCTCGATAGTCTATTTACAAAATTATGAGGTTTCCTTGAATTAACACGATCTTGAGGCATCTGCAATAGTGGTAATAATGTAGGAACAGAGGTGGGAAGGAGGGGTTAAATGGGTTGCACGACGTTACGTATGTTTAATTGAAATCACGGAATCGTACTGCGAAAGTAGTACTACTTATGGCAGCAGTTGAACTTGACAAATGTAGGGTTGCCCAGTGAAATTGTGCTGTATGACACTAATAAAACCTCAAACATAGTAAAGAACAATTTAAATGAATTTGACATTTTTCACCGAGGTAGTAGAAACTTACAATTTAATGACTTTAGAATGATAATCTAAATACAAGTGGTTAAATGGTAATATATCAATGAACATACGCAAAGAAGAGGTGGAAGGGACCACCAGATGCCGTGATTGGCCACTATAAACAAAGACATTTATGAATTCGTTTCACCTGCCAATCAGATATGACACATATAAACATCATAATTAGAATATTCCTGAAGATTACCCAAGAAGGAAGTGGAAAATATGTTACGACATGTGCGCACGAACTACCCACATGGCAGTTGTAGATATCCGAGCTAGCGAGTGGAGCTCGTAAGCAGATATTTTTTTTGTGATTGGATACTAAGAAAGCTGATGGCTTAACCAAGTGGTACGCAGATCTGAACGCCGATTTCTGTAGACTGTTTAATCTTGAGTTTTTATCCCATTCACATTTTACCTGCAGATGTTCTGACCTTGTTGAATTACAACTGGTTAAGTATTAAATGTTTTTTTATTTCTGCCGTTGTTGAACAAGAGTAGATAATAATTTTTTTGTATGAAAACAATAGCGACATGTGCGTTTTTCATTTTGATGGGATAGAACTCCAAATAGACTGGGTCAAGACAAGAGGTAATGAGATGCTTAAACACGTGGAGGGGAGCGATGATGTTCACCTTTGAAGTTTATAATTTATAGTTATTGATTTAAAAATGAACGCCCTAAAAGCTATAAGATTTCATAATAAATAACGAAGTGATAAAATTTGTAAAGGGTTTGCAATAGAACATTGAATCTAGAGTATTACAGAACAAGAGAAATAAAAAAAAACAACCTTAAATAAAACAACTGTCTACATAGAAAGTGTGAAGTACTAGGTGTATTTTTTCACCCTAATGTGTCTCAAGGATATCATATACGTTTTGCATCAGAAATAGACACTTTTCAAGAATAAAAAAGGTGCTTTAGACTGAAATAAAAAAAAAGAATCCGAGAACCCAGAAAATGACATTGCCAGAGGCCATCAAAACTCAAAGATAATAGTGATCTCAAAAAATTGTAAAAGGATTGAGGATGTCATAATATCAAATGAATAGTAACTACCAACACTGTTAAGAATAGTTTTATTGCCTTGAAATTAAACAATACTAGAAATTACCCATGAACAGATGAATTACAAATTGGACGTCTCAGGGTCGCATGTCGAAGAAACATAGATGCTGTACAGCGTCAAAGTTTAAGAAGAAGACTATTACGTGAGGAGTTGGTTGAACCAGCAATAATACTCAGGATGAAGGTCCGAGAAAGTTCAGGAATAGGAAAGCTGTTATTTTAATGCGTAACGTTTGAGATGACTGAATATCTGTAAATAAAGATGAATTGAAGTTAAATTTTGCTTTCACTTCCATCCGTTTACCACGTATGACTATTATGGATATCTGCTCTAACTTCTGAGCTACTGCAGTTTTGTTTTTAAACAGTACCTTTGGTCTCCAGAAGAGCTATAAAGAAATATAAAAATGAGCTTTAGCAAGTGGTCAAACGAGAGCAGTTTAGCTTACCATGTGATGGCTCCTGATTCGATCTCCATCAAAAACGAGAAAATACTGCAGCCAATTTGTTTCTCAGTTGTACATCTTACACTTAACATCTTTTTGAACTGAAGTAAGTCCTGGCCTTGCTTAGGATGAATCTCATAAATATAATTGTAAAAGATATAGATAGTCATTATTTGTTTACTCTTCGATATTTTTGTTACATATGTATATCTTACATTAGGTACGTATACAGTGAAACACTATTTAGCTGCTTATATGTTTAATGTATTATAATTGTGATTTTTGTGCATATAATCCTGGTTTAGATAAAGCAAATAGATGGATATCATTAAATTTGTAAAACAATTGTATTTTTATTGAGGTACCTGTGAATCGAAGTAAAGGGATTTTCTTTCGTCATGACCTTAGGTTCTATACGCAAGAGACATTGATCAAAGAAGTGCAACATTTGAAAAAGCTTTAGCAATGGGGCAGGAATATCAGAGAAGAACGAAGGTTTGATAAACGAAATAACCTTTGTTATAAGTTGTGCTGTAGTTGTTTTATGTTACTTGATGTTTGAAACACTGGTTATAACCAGTGTTTCAAATATCAAGTATATCATCATGTTAGGCCTTCATATATTTTCTTTTGTTAGATGTCACCATTTTTTAAACTCTCCTTTGTTACCCAATTTTGTTAACAGATATTTGTTAGCAGGGCAATGTTGGAAGAAAATACTACAGTTTAAGTCCTGAGTTGACACCTTAAGTGACACTTTGGTATAACAGAACACTACGGCAAACATATTATATAGCTGGTAATTCCGTCAAATTAGTTGGTTTACTTTGTGCCCCAAAGTAAAGTAATAGATCTTTATAAAATAGAAGAGTTATGACTGCTGATTCATAAAACATGTAGGTAAAACACATATATACCACATTTTTCATTAAATTTTTACACATTTTGCACCAGTCAGCTGTAAAACAATAGGAAGTCCAGGTGATCTGAAATAAATTATTTCTTACAATTGTATTCTACGGGTAGAACTTATGAATGACGTTCGCTTGTGCAACACTGTTTGTTGCCCTTTTACCTAATGACGGTAACAAGGCTAGCCTTTGTTCCACAGTATTAATTTCTATTGCATAACTTTATTCTACTTTCACTTGCATTTGAAAGTTATTTTATACAGTTCTTTGACCAGTACTTGCTTGTTGATAGTTTGTTCAATGTTTGGTTTCCGTCTTGATAAAAATCCTTAATAGTAACACAACCGAGTTAGCTGTTGTTAATTTTTTTCTTCTGAAGGGAAGAGTCGTTTTTTCTTAAATCTTCTTCTTGTTCATGGCCTTCCTTTATTTTACGACATCACAATGTTTAGTGTTGAATGACATTTGTTGCAATACGTTTTTGTCTAATTCCGGGGGAACAAACTGACATCTTTTGCCCCACAGAAAAATTATGAATCCTTGGCTTATGAAGGTAAATCATTTTGAAATATAAGGAAATGCATCAAGTAACTGAGCAGTGCTAGATGTATCTTGGATTAGCACTGCTAGCAATTTAATAAGCAGCCGTATAATGCGAGCTGCATTTATTTTTTACAGGAGCTGTTGTGAATCAGTTATCTATAGTAGTAGGCCTGATTAATTTTGTTAAAAGGAGCTCACCCTTATTTATTATTCCACTAGTTGGAAAAAATATACCCTCTCATAATATTAATCATAATATTAATATCTGAAAACGCTCAATCGTCTGATAGACTAGGTTTTTTGCGCAATTGGATTGATTTTGATATCAAGAAACTAAAGCTTTTTGATGCCACTGTTTGTAACAAACATGTATTACCTTGATGCATTTTTTCCATCATAGGCTCTCATTCTTCGATCAGTAATAATCAAAAATCAGGTTTCTGTGAAAGTAAGTAAAGCTAATGCATTTAAACTCGTTTATTTTTTCAATTCTTCATATTTGCAATTTATTTACTATTTTATTAAATGAAACAAAACAAAACAAAAACAAGCCAGGAGAAAGATGGAGCTGGAAACAAAATGTCAAGCAGCAGAAGAAGGACACAGAGAGTGAATATCAGGCATTATTTTCTTAAATAAAGCCATTAAAAAAACTTGGTATTCTTTTACTTTTTCTATCCCTATTGCCAGGAGAAGTGTTCTGATGAACTTTCTTTTGCCATCCTAGGTCAATTTTTTTATCTATCTTGACACATATATTGCAGCATCTGTATTCCAACACTGGTCTGGTGCTGCGGCCAGCCTGATGCTTCAATAACCCTTCTTAGAATGTGTATTTTTTCAAACCATCTTCTGGATTTTATAAATTCCACTTGAATGTCCGTTGTACTTCATTGATACGATCATATATGCGATTACGTATCGTTCTGTTATAGGTATTACTTACAGCTGACATCAGAGTTGTCTCTAAAATCATTCACTGACTTATAAGGCTTTTTCGAAAGCGGGACTTTTATGTTTTTTTCCATTGGGGGTCTTGACTATTCAATATGAAATTACATACAGACAAGAGTGCAGAATGTAGATTATCCCCATCATATATCTTTTGGTATTAAGGAAACAATTTCAGGGGATTTATTTGGATTCATAGTCCTTATCACTTTTTATAGCTCATCCAACATGAAGTCATCAGTATTGATTTTGAGATCGTTGCATCGTTTAGTCTATTGAATAGATCTTTGAAATATGGCGCCCATTTAGAGGTCTAGACATTTTTGCCACATCGAGGTTCATTATTTCTTTTGTTAACCAAGTTGGCAGAATTGGTGTTGGCTTTTACAGATATTTTCCAACTATTGACTTTACCTCATTTGTTTTCTTAAGCGTAGTTCCTGCTTCAAATTGCTAACACATCTGTTCAAAGTACATTTTTTTCACATTTTGGAAGGTCTCATCAGAGCCCATTGCCGGCTTTCTCCATGCAAGACGATTCTCTTCATTTTTGTGGTTTCTGCACCAATCCTTTATTTTTCTTCTCTTATTGCATAGAGCTTCACGCCCTACACTTACCCATACGTGGTTGGGTTTCGACTTTTTGGGAAGTTCTAGTGATTGTGTCATATCTTGCTCGTAATGGCTCTTGATTGAAATTATTAGCGAGCAGGTTGAATCAATTTTTGATTTCAACATTGTATTGCTCTTGTGACTTAACAGAATGTGGAAAAGCTTGAAAGATCCTCGCAACATTTGTTTTCTTTTGTTGAGGTACTCTAGGCTAAATTTTTAATGTGCAAAAATGCATATGATTATTATTGAAATGTGCATGGAGTGAACAGAATCCCTCTAGAAACCCAGGAACAGTCATATTCAGTGGTTATCTGGCCATCAGTGGTAATTTGAATGCATTTTTTTGTGTATGGTTTTGGGAAAATATTATTCGCACTTTTTTTCCCAATTGTTCCAATTCAAGTGAAAGGGATTGCTGTCGTCCATAGTACAAAATAAATTAAGTGAATCTCGCAAAACAGTATGTAATTATTCAGAAAGTAGGCTGACCAAGGCATTAGTTTTACATACCTATCCATACCTACTCATACCTAGCCATACCCGCCATATTCCTTTCGTGCCACTTCAGTTCCACAAGTAAAGCTGCTTGAATGATATAACTAAGAAATATATTTTCATAAACTTAGCTGCTTAATTTATCATGTAAGGTCCTTTCACCTTTTTGGCAACAGTCAACACTGGCTAGATATATCATAGAAAAGTTAGTCTTGGACTAAAGTGGCTTTTGCATAGTAAAAACAAAGGTAAAGACATAGTAGAGTTTTCAATATATTTTGAAGATAGAAGTTCGAAAGCTATAAAGAAGAACAGTTGGAAAGTATAAGTTGCAGCAAAACGGATTTTTATCGGTGCCAACTGTTTTCATCTTTACCTGCCATTCTAACTGGACTTTCGCTGCTACGTTTTCCTTCAGGTTAATTTTAGAAGTTATACTTCTACATAGTAGTGGTATTCATTCCTAAGATGGGTGTCGTATTTGAATTCTCACATTTAGATGTTAGCCGTCCATAAAGGATGGCAACATCACTTCAACCTTACAAGTGCCGCCCCATAACCAGTGAGGAAAGGCACATTGCTCAAGCGGTTGTTGTTGTATGACAATTACTCATGACTACAGCACTCCCCACTCCTAGCCTGATAACAGACAATATATAGAAAGATATCTTTTTACTAGTACTAAGTCTAATATTAGAGGGTGGTGGAATCTGTCATTCTGCAATGAGGGAAGATACGAAAAGAATGGAATAGAAGGTTCAGAGCAATCGTGAAAAGTGAATTTAATGCAAGGAATAAGATAGATGCAATAAATTTCTCGGCCTTACCAGCAGTTACCTACAGCTTTAATATTATCAAGATAGCTGATTTTGAAATCCGGGAACATTTAACTATGTAGGAATGCATTACCCCAAAGCGGTTATTGATCGTTTGTATCTACCTTGGAAAAGAGGAGGGAGGGGTATGGTACAACTTTAAGTGTCACTCATTTCATCAACTATTGGACTCAACATGTATCCTGAAATAAACCAAAGATTGGATGCTTAAGTTAGTACTGAAACACAAGCAACAAAACAACTATCTTCTGCTCCCAAAGATGTTTCTAAATTTGAGAAAAGTTTGAATATTTCTGCCATTGACATTCTGCCATCTGAATTTGTAGAGACAAATCCACCTTTAAAGGCCAAATAGATTAAGAATCTTGCAAAGTTTGGGCCTGAAGGTCTAACTGAACAATGGGAGAGCAAAGCCTTGCACGGTAAATATCCCTCTTGAGCTAATGATAAGGATGAAAATTTGATGTTGGACTCATCTTTGGTTACCTTCTTCAGGTTTCAAACGTGAAACCGAGGGGTTCATCATTGCAGCGGCAACATGCAACTGTCAGAAAAATGTACTCAAGTATTTTGCGAATTCATCATTTGATTCTTTCTAACATAGTGAAGCAATCGAACATCTAATTTCTGGATGCCCTGTTCTAGCAAGAACTGAGTGTAAAAATGGGCACGATAGGGTTGAGCAATATATACACTGGATAGTGTATGGAAAATTCAACCTTCCATGTAAAAATAATTGGTGGGAACATAAACCAGCAAAGTTGTATAAAATAGAAACACAACTATGCTCTGGGATTTTAGCATACAAACAGACCGAACGATACAGGCAAACAGACCAGATATTGCCACGAAAAACAATTGTGAAAAGACTTGTCTTCTGATTGATATGACAATAGCAAGAGATTGTAATACCTTTCTTGAAATCTTTGAGAACTGAATGAATACGAGGATCTTGGGATTGAAATAACAAAAATTCGGCATTGGAAAATCCTCACATTACCTGTCGTTGTTAAAGCACTTGGTATGATATCTAAGAATGCTGAACAGTATGTCAACCAAATTCTTGGTAATCTATCTCTAATTGAAATCCAAAAAATTATTCTCAAGTTGACATCACTTATTTTACATAAGACGTTGGCCATTTAAATTTTTATACGTATACTTCAAATATTCCTGTTGTTAGTAGTTTATGGAGTCAGTAAAGAATTATAATTTTACACATACATATTATTTTTGCAATTTTTTTATAAAAAATACTACTACTTATCAATGTTAATCACTCTGGAGAAATAGTATCTTTTTATTGCTCATAAAAAACTTGCTGTTGCTTGAGGTCCCTGGTTGGTGACTTGGCACAGCTCGTACATAAACATAGGAAAACCATAATATATAATTATAATTATGAAATTATTATTATTGTTATTATTATTATTATTATTATTAATATTTTGCTTATCTAGTCCTGTATTTAATTTGCTACTGCAATCCCTATTGCAATAATATATTGGGGTTTTTTGGTACTTTTTTTCCCATATAGAGTCCACCAAGGGATGACGACGGTAGTGCGCGATGAAACCAAACTATCCGTGAAGTACAAAATTATTGTCTAGCATCGGATGTTGTGCAGAGAATTACTGTTATTTGTTGCGATTACCTCAGCGATGTTAATTAAGCGTTTTTGAATCTGGGGCGGATCATTCAGCGAACACCTTCAGTGTGCCCCTATGTGAACCGCAGAAAAAAGGAATAGTTGTTGGAAGATGTGTTGATAATCCAGATATAAAGTTAAAACTTGAACAGAAGAAGAACTGGCAGATCAGGAACAATACTTGTTTTCATTTGACACAGATACTTCTTTCTTAATGTATAAAAGCAATTCGGAAGAAAAATTGGATAGTTATGCCATATGATTAGACATGACGCTTTTGTTTTAGTGCTGTCAATCTTCGATTGTTTTTTCTACCGATTAATAACTGGAAATTTTATCGATTAATCGATTAATGTGTTCCAGGTATATGTTGTAGAGTTAAGGTATGTGGCGCGAGGCAGGGTGTGGCCAAAATGGGTAAATTTTTACATTTTTGACTCTTTAAGCTTTTAATTTTTAGATATATTCCTTTACAACCTCATTGCAATTTAAACTTTATCAGAACTCTGGCCATGAATAGATATGATTCTTCCAATTCACATTTAACTTTGTTTCATAATCATTAAGTGGCGAGGGAGGTTTATGCGAATATTAAATTTGTGGTCTCATAAATTGACTAAAGTAATGACTAAATCATCGTTATCAATTTATCGTGATCTCGGCAGCGAGCAGCCATAACACTTTCACCACTATTCCTTTAGGGCTCCCTATTCTGCATCAGTCTTGTCACGTCCATAATGTTCAGCCCTGTTATACCCCTTACCTTTTCAGAGAAAGATGTATCGCTCTTCCTCTTGTTCTGTTCTCGTATACAGCCCCAAGCAGTAAATCTTTTTTAAAGTCTTTTAGCCGCACAATAAGCCTCGTAGAAGTTTTGCTTTGTTATATTGTGAAACATTCGCGTGTCCCCATTTTTCAGTGACCCAAATGGATTGATCATTTTTTAGCCCAACTGAGCCACAGTAGGCGTTTTTAGTTCCACGTTGCCAAAGACCTTAGTCTTTGGACATTATTACACTTCATTACCCAACGCTCAGAGCGTAGGTAGTCAGTTAGAAGATTTTGGTTTGGAGGGGTATTTTCCTCATTTTCATAGTAATGGACATAATGACAAACGAATGAGCAGGTGACACAAAAAACTATGTCAATGAATTTATAAAATCATTGTTTTACTTAGAATTTAGGTAAGGATAAGGTAACGTATGCCATAAATCCCCTGAACCTTCAAGGAATTTAACCAAGTTTCTGATTTTACAATCATACTGTTACATAAAACACCTACTCCTTGTTTATTGCTTTCATTTTTCCAACCCTCCTGATTATTTGGACCATAATTTTTGACTTTTGAGAAAATTTGTTTCGTCGTTATGTTTTCCTTTATTGTGAGAGAGTTGACATACGACTATTGAGGTAGAAGGCTGTGGGAGAGAGGCAGAAGGACAAAAGAGGTTCTTTAATAAAGGTTTTAAAATTGCTCAACGTAGAATTGGGCCAAACAACTATTAACGTTATTTGACCTTGGACCTGTGCCTTCTTATCTATCGACCTTGTGTAATTCCTTAGATTTCATGTTATATTGAGAGGATTTAAAACGGCATTATCCGCTGCTTTTCAAGGCTCCCAGGTTTTTTGAAATTTTCTCAAATTGTATTTTGGAATTCTTTCAATTTAGGTTTCAGAACTTTTCCTGTCACCCTCCTTTACCAACATGACGACAAGTTTAAGGATGGGAATTAGTTCTTTTCTATAAAGCTCTACTTAACTGTTATTTTCTGAAATATCACTGCCCGCTACCTTGGCTTTCCTTGTGAGTTACTAAGTTTCAAGCAAACACATACGACCAACACACTCATAAAAAAATTCCCAAGATGTTATTTGAACCATCTTTGGCCTTTACATACAATGGCTTTTTTTTGTTACAGATAGGATCTGTTTATGTTACCTCTATTCTTTGCCAGCTGACGGCTGACGAAAAAGTTTCCTAATATTTTGATGCTTCTCCCTTCATACCATCTGATGGCTGTTGATCTTATTACACTGTAGATACTACCAGTTTCTTTGTAAGGGTGTGTATATGTCAGCGTTTTTAAACCATGGAGCCTAAATGAGCAAACCGTAGTTGTCTGGAAAAGACCGTTTGAAATGGTTATATTAGCCAGCGTTTGCCTACTTTGGTAACAACATTGACCCCCCTTCCCCGATAGTCAAATTTGTAAAGTTTCTAAAGACTCGAAATAATAATACAAACATGATAAAAGTACTTAGCCATTCTATGGAACAAAATCTGTTGCTCAGTGATATTCTTCAGAAATGATAACAATTCATTTGAAATCGACCCACCTTAGCTATGAACAGGTATTTTAGGAATTTAATGATTCGTACCAAGTGTACTTTGCAACAATCGGTGTCGTAAGAATTTTGAACGATTCACGGAGGATCTTTTATGCAAACAAGTAATTGCTTTATGGCGGATCTCCACTAGACGATTTTTGTGACGATCGTCCTAAAAATTCGCGACGATATTTCTCACTAAATTTTCAACGATTTCGTACAGGCATCTCCACTACTAGACGATTTTTTTGACGGTTTTCTGTAAACGAAAAACACATTTTGTAATGGCTGCCATAAATAAAAGATATGTTCTCTATTTGCTGCTTCGTCGAAGGAAATTACTTCTTTATTATCAGCGTCAAAAAATGCTTAAGCAGAATAACGAAACTATAAAAAACAAACGTCGGTTCTGGGAAAGAAAGCTCTACGAGGAAAGAAATAGAAAGGGAGAATTTCAGCTTTTGATACAAGACTTACGACTACACGACCACGAAATGTTCTTCAGACCACTCTGAATGTCCTGAGCTTCACTGTTTTCTTCAGAGGCAGCACGAAATTGAGAAAATATTATCGGCACATCACTGCTACCTTTATTATTGGCGGCCATGCTGGACTGATGAAATCGCTGCAAGCGTTTTTTCGTAAGAAAAGTTTATTCTTTGCTACTGCGCATGTGTCGTCGCGAATTTCCTTGACGATCGTCACAAAATCGTCTAGTGGAGATCCGCCTTTAAAACGAGGTTTCAAAGAGGTTCTTACCGATTTTTCGTTTTAAACCATGTGGATCAACTCATTCTTGAATCACGATGTAGTCGTTAGTTGAATCGGTATTGGTAGCACTGATTTATTTTTCCTAAGATATTTGTTTTATATTAGGGTTGCACCTTACTGATACGGCCATGTAACAAGATCACATGCACTTGTAAAGACATTCCTGCAAGGCACGGTTCAAGGAGGCTGAAAGAAAGGACGACAGAAGAAGAGATGGTAGGAAAACATCCCAGACTGGACAAGCTGCACTTTGGGTGAAGCCCTGACAATATCGGGAGGCTGAGAAGATTGGGGAGGAGTGGCTGACCATCAGTGGTGCCCACAGTCATCCAGACTACGGAATAGGTGAGGGTGAAGAGTTGCACCAAGTAACCAATCTGACTGTATTTAATGTTTTGCTTGGGATATTAAAGTACAGACCGGATCAAATCTTCCAGTAAATTACAGAAAGGCTTGCTTAGAGCTTTCTAACTACGTCCTGGGCCATTTTAATAGTTATTGTAATAAATATGAAACCATTAAAAAGTACCGCAGTGTCATGAGATGTAGAAAGCCATAAAAAAGGTATGCAGAAAATGCAACATTTTCTAAAGAATTGTTAAGTTTGAAATTCTATGTTCCAAGGATTTTGAGGACAATCGGCCTACCTGTAAATTTAACAGCCTTATTGTCTTGATACCTATCACAATCAAAGGAAAAAATCACATACTAGTACTTGATGCCCAAGTCTTTTGGGGATAGTTTTGGAGTACATTTGCTGTCTAATCTTTGTCCCATTTTTCGGTTTGGCCGTGCATCGAGTACATATGGACATAAATAAATAGATACATACATACAAATATACATAGATAGATACAGGCAAATATACATACATACATACATACAAATATACATACGTAACAAGACTAGCTACCTACATAATCTCAGACACTTGTAGAGAAAATATGTCCAGCGAATGCTCCGACATGAGCTTACATCCATATCTTTTTTTTTGTCGTTCGGTACCTTGATATTTCTGTTTATTACTTTCATCTACTTCGTGGAATTTGTTGTAATTGGAAGTGAATGAGTTTGGAGCAAGCCTGAGAATTATTACTGTATGGCGGATTNATACATACATACATACATACATACATACATACATACATACATACAAATATACATACGTAACAAGACTAGCTACCTACATAATCTCAGACACTTGTAGAGAAAATATGTCCAGCGAATGCTCCGACATGAGCTTACATCCATATCTTTTTTTTTGTCGTTCGGTACCTTGATATTTCTGTTTATTACTTTCACCTACTTCGTGGAATTTGTTGTAATTGGAAGTGAATGAGTTTGGAGCAAGCCTGAGAATTATTACTGTATGGCGGATTTTCTCCAGCTTTCACTGTTGATAAGCTTTTATATTCCATATCTTAATTGTAAATATGACACCTGAGAGTAATGCAAGACGAGTTAGTGTAAGACGGAACAGATATTATTCTGATTACTGTGTGGACCGATGAACTTAACGAAGATGTTTACAAATTTTATGTCGGAGCTCGTCAGGGTCCAACTACATGATATATGGAGGGCCTGAAACGGTCATGAGATGCTAAATACGCGATGTATAGCTATATGAATAAGAAACAACTACGGGAACATGCAACATTCGTCGAAAAGAAATTGAAAAGGAAGAACCCAACAGAACCAATAGAATAACTTGACTTACTTCCACAATTTAGAAATAAACATCGATGATCTTTTCCTGCCTCGAACTGATACTAACGCAGATGATATTAGATCGCAAGCTGTCAATAAAGAAAACGATATACAAGAGCAGCATGGTTCCTTCTAAATTATCTTTAGTATTTCATTTCCAAAACACCTGAAAAACACCAACAATACCCCTCGCCAAGAAGGACAATTCTCTACCCTCGCAAACAACAACCAAGAACACTCCCCAGAAGAGGTCAATGCAGTTGTATATGAATAAGTTGCATACACAGGATTATCACCGTGGCAACTGAAATATGCAGCTGCAATTACGACTCGAGAATGACTTTTCAATTACTTTCTCAACTTTTTATAAGTGTATAGATTTTCAGCAGTATTTTATGTGTACATCTGATAAATGCGTGAGCAAGAAACTCGGTTATGTACTTTTTTATCAGAAATATTGAAATATAATTTTAACTTACATTGGCTCTATTTTACTAAATATTGAGCACACTGCAAATTTATTTGTTCATCTGCTGATGGATGAAAGCATACTTTTATGTATTATCTGATACTCTATTTCAAGTACTTTCTAACGTTAAAGAGGACGAATGAGTAAAATATGAGAAGTTTGAACAAAAAGCAAATTTGAAGCTTGGCTTAAGCGATGGATCGTCAGCTTCGTGTTCTTTTTAGTTAGTTTTTTAATTATACTGTAACAAACAGAATGAAGTAATTTGCACCTGACACCATATATTTCTAAAATTTGAAATAAGGTGACATTGTATACAGACATTGTGAAGAAATGACTAAGTGGGGCAATGGAAAAGAAAAACTAATGAAAAAAATAAAATAACAGATTTTTTCTTACAGGCAGCAAAGACTGCTTTTTTAATATCTTGACGTAATTTTTAAAAGGGAGTATGAATACTTAGTACGTTTTTTTACTGCAAATAGTACTCTTATTAATATTAGGATTCAGATGGCAAGGGTAAGGGTACGTATTGGCATAACAGGTAATAGGAAGTTTCCAGAACTTACTCAAGTGTATAGAGCATCTGCAAGTGATGTTTTCTTTTAGCTATGAGGAAACTATGAGAGAGTACAGAAGGAAATGTCAGATGCAGTTTTACTACTTCACTACACTTGTACCAAGCTAACAGAACAATATAACTTGGGGATGTTTTCATTTGGTTCCTCTTGAATATTAACCAATAAGTTGGATAACTGCTAGCAAGTGCTAGAAAATAAAATATATTTTTCGATAGATTATTGTTAGATTTCGAAATCCAAATCCAACAGAATTTTGGTGTCGATCTGTAAATGACATGCAGCTGTAAGAAATTCAGCTTGCAGCAAACAGCTCTGGAGCAAAGGTTCCCAAAGTATTTCAGCAGGCTGTAGACGCTTGGGGAAAAAGTAGATTGGATGCCAGATGTCATTGATTTTTGCTGAAGTAACCATCCAATAGCAACTTCTAAAGCATCCACCACAAGACAATGTGGTATATTAGAAGAGGGATACAAGAGTAGGGTGGAATATAGAATTCCTGCTAATTAAATTGATAATATAGAATACCTTCTAATTAAATTGATAAGTTTTAAACATTTCAGCGAAGTGCTAAATCAAACAGCTCGACTGCTCTCTAGCAATCTGTTACTGGAATATCTTGTAGCTGAGAAGTCAAATATATTAAAAGAGCAACACTGAAGGATTTGACCAGCGATGACTTGATGAGATGAAAAGCAGAGATGGTATGTTCCGGCACGTCGAAATATCTATTCTTGATTTTGAGGGAGAGCAGGGCAGTAACCGGTTGCATAGTGATGCTCTGATAAAACAATGGTAAAAATTTACAGGAAAAAGATAAGTTTTTTCTGCCGGATAGAGAAGTGGGAAAGATAAGCCAAGGTGCGCACACTCCGGGCAAAGAAGTTAAATTTTCGTTGATACTAGCACTGCACTGAAATGGCGGAAACGGCTCGTTGAACTGGGTGTGGTAGCAGGGGAAGAATAGAACTACAATTTTGTGGACGACAATCACGTGTGGAGTTTATGTGATTAGTTAGTCTCTACGTGGGTAGACAGTGCTAAATTTTGCATAAACATATTGAAATGTAAAGGATTTGCTTGCTAGAGTAGGAAGAACAGCTTTAAAAAAAATAATAGAAACAATGTGAACCGNGAGATAAGGGCTTTGACAAATAGGATCCCCATATTTTGTAGCAGAATTTGAAAGGTTAAACACTGGTCCTGAAGAAGAAATTAAATGTCATGTAAAGCAGTTTGCGATGACGCATGTCGACTCTGAAGTTAAAATGGGCCAGAAATTAGCATTTAAGGAAACTGTTGAGAGAGCAGTAAATTAAGGAATGCAATAAAATGTATGGTGTGATACAGTATCAATAGATAGAGTTTAAACAGGTGAATAGTTTACAGGCTTCAAGGGTGAAAAAAGATAAGTTTTTTCTGCCGGATAGAGAAGTGGGAAAGATAAGCCAAGGTGCGCACACTCCGGGCAAAGAAGTTAAATTTTCGTTGATACTAGCACTGCACTGAAATGGCGGAAACGGCTCGTTGAACTGGGTGTGGTAGCAGGGGAAGAATAGAACTACAATTTTGTGGACGACAATCACGTGTGGAGTTTATGTGATTAGTTAGTCTCTACGTGGGTAGACAGTGCTAAATTTTGCATAAACATATTGAAATGTAAAGGATTTGCTTGCTAGAGTAGGAAGAACAGCTTTAAAAAAAATAATAGAAACAATGTGAACCGACTGGGCAACTTTCAGGATTTTGTGGGGCAATGAAGCACGCTGGTCTTTAGTTACTCTATCAGCTGTGGAGATTAAAATTAACTCTACGTTGTAAAGTTACACTTTAAAAATAATTAACGAAGAATATGATTTTACAAGCTGCTTTTACTCAATAAGACCTGGAGGTTTTACAGTCTCTTATTAGTTCAGAAGTCAAACGTTCGTTTCTGTTCAGAGGTAGAAGTGCGTTTAATTTGTTTTGGTTTGAGGTGGTCGTAAGGCTGAGCACACGAAAGGTAATGGAAAAATTGCAAACCTCTTGGGCGTATTCTGGCTGCAAGGATGAAATGACATAAGGAATTTGGTTTCTTTGTAAGATTTCGGCGAATATGAAACTGTGCCTCCACCTGCGTAAACCAAAGAAGTAGACCATTGAATAGAAAGACCATAGCCTATTACCAAGTGAAGCCAACAAAAATTTCTAGAGATAAGGTAGCAAGTACTGCACCTTTCATGAAATGCGAATCAGGAGACATTTAAATATCTCTGATAGACTAGAAATTAGTAGTTTTGATAAAACACCAGACGTTACAGAACTCTTTAATGCCATAAAAATGACAAAGGAGTATATAGCGTCAGGAAGATATGGAATTCCATAAAAAATGTGGAAGTGTGGAGGTCCAAAATTGCAAGAGAGACTGTTTAATTTGATTAAAGACATAACGGAAAAAGGAGAAATGCCGGAAGCAAGGAAAGGCTCAAACATCACTACGATATTCAAAAGTAGTGAACATAAGGTCTATGGAAACTATCATGGGATATCTCTCTGGACTATAGCGGGAAAGATTATGGCCCGTATGCTACTCAGCAAATGAAATAAAAATATATATTTGAGACTCAGTGCTGGTTCTGCCAAGGTAAGAGCACAATGGATAAGGGGTTCTTAGCCTTCGCTCAGTTCAGGAAGTGCCAGTAACAAAATATGCCATTATTTCCCCGTATTTATCGACTTCACAAAAGCTTCTGGTACCAACAGAGGCACTATGGGTATTTTTAAAGATGTTTGGTTGCACCAAGAAGATTATGAACCTAAACAGATCCCTACATGATAACACGCAGGTTCAGGTGGTCTAAGAAACGGCAATCTTCAATAAAGTTACAGTAAAAATGGTTTCAAGCAAGATTTTGTGTTGGTTACTACATTGTTTTTACTATACCTCAGTGCAATGCTTAAAGTTGCTTTTAGAGATGGAAGGAAAGGAGTTTACATTTAGACAAGGCATAACGGCAACCTGTTCAAAGTCGCCCATTTCAAATGCAGAACATGCCTCACCGGGTATTTAATCAGAGAGGTACTATTTGCCGTCGACAGTGCTTTAGTTGCCCACTATGCAGAGATATGAAGAGACTTGTAAATTGATTTGCTAGGGCTGCAGCACAATCCAATCTAAAGATAAATATAGAGAATTTTTTGTATGTACCAACTTGTGAAGCTGCTAAATCCACCACCATTATCGGAAGAAATTACCATCAACAATGAGACCATAGTGCAGTGTACAGATTTCAGGTACGTGGGCACAACAGTCTCAAAAAAGGAAAAAGAACTTTGACAGAATGGAAAATGCCTGAGCAGCTTTTGGTGAATTTCAGGATCGTCTGTGGAAAAACAGACATGTGTCAGTCAGGGTTAAGTGCAAAGTATATATAGCTGTGGTAGAGTCCATTTTGATGTATGGAGCAGAAACTTGGATCCTGTGTCACACAGTAGTTAAAAGAGAGAGAGAGAGAGAGGGAGAGAGAGAGAGAGAGAGAGANAATGAGACCATAGTGCAGTGTACAGATTTCAGGTACGTGGGCACAACAGTCTCAAAAAAGGAAAAAGAACTTTGACAGAATGGAAAATGCCTGAGCAGCTTTTGGTGAATTTCAGGATCGTCTGTGGAAAAACAGACATGTGTCAGTCAGGGTTAAGTGCAAAGTGTATATAGCTGTGGTAGAGTCCATTTTGATGTATGGAGCAGAAACTTGGATCCTGTGTCACACAGTAGTTAAAAGAGAGAGAGAGAGAGAGGGAGAGAGAGAGAGAGAGAGAGAGAGAGAGAGAGAGAGAGAAATAACGTCAAGGAATAAAACCTCTGCTTCTGTAAAATCGATCTCCTCTCTTATTCATGTCACTGTCCAAATCAATTCTATAAAATTAACTCGAGAAGAACACAGAACTATTGGAGTAAAAGCATTGTTTAAAGGTCTTTAAAATTAGGTTGCCTGTGATAGAGATTAACACTACATACACGACATACCCTCGAAATAGCGATTTACTGTGAACCAAATATAGCTTGATCCATACGTTCATGTTTTAAAAACTAATTTCCTGATAAGGTAACCTTATTCTGCGAAGTATATAGGTTTTAATGCAGGCATCAGTATCTTGTAAATGTTTGCTTTCAACTCACAGTTTAGTAAACAAGGTTCTGTTGTACACTTCATCTTTTCAGGGCTTAGATTCAATTAATTTAAAGTAACCTTTTGGATTAAAAAAAATAACCGGAAACCTATATGTTATTCTTAATTTTTAAATTTTTTAGCTAGCAACACCATCTAAATCAAAAGGGTCACTAGACCATCCTTTCTAAGCTGTGCGCTGGATGAAATGTGTTACGCAAGTACAATATTCTGTAAAAGCACGTTTTGATAGAATTTGGGTATGCGTTTTCCCCCTGTTAATGCCCTGGAGTAAAAAAATAAAAGGTTTGGAACAAATGAAAAACATTTGCTTGAGTAAAGATATGGGCAAGAGAACAGTTTTTATGTTTGAGTTTTAGATTTATCTGCAGAAATTAATGCTTTTAGACCAGCTAAGATTAACAGAATCGCTAGATCTACTAATTTGCACTCAACGTTTAATGTAATATTTGCTATAGATTTTAACTGTTTTTTTCAAACATTCT
>RDPX01000220.1:179539-190286 GCA_003991215.1 Morbakka virulenta
TTAAACATCATATTGATAAGAACACACCTCCAATCTGTAGCTTGTTTGGCGAAGGGGAAGAGACTATGTCACAGTTACTGAATGCAAAAGCCAGAATGAATAAAGCAAATGTGGAAAGTTTGGGCAAAGGACGGAACACTTAATGTGTTCTTATAGGAGTGATAATCTATATATAATACAGGGGAAGGTTCAATTGGATTTATAGAAGAGTGCACTGTGATGTATGCTATAAGCATAAAAGAACTAGAAGATAATGTGTATCAACATAAGCTTGCTTCAGTTATAGAAAATGATATGTACGAGATATTATGGGGCTTAACTATACACCCAGATCATGGTATTCAAGTGAGACGGGCAAAGGTAAAGCTATTGATAAAAAGATTAATGTGGTTCAAATGATAGACAATGACCTAAATGAAAAAAGGGGAAAGAGTAAAGAAAGAAAAAGGCTAAGAAATCTTGAGATATTTTGCAAAATCTGAAGGAGCATTGAAATATTAATCTGAAGGAACATTGAAATATTAATCTGAAGGAACATTGAAAAATTTATCTGAAGGAACATTGAAATATTAATCTGAAGGAACATTGAAATATTAATCTGAAGGAGCATTGAAATATTAATCTGAAGGAGCATTGAAATATAAATCTGAAGGAACATTGAAATATTTAACAGAGGTCACTTCTGTTGTACTAGGAACATTTGGCATTGCTCTAAAATATTATAGAAAATAATGAAGAATATTGATATTGAGACTACTAAAAGTGAATCATGGCCATAATATTTAGTTATGGTGGCATATTTGCTTTTAAAGTATTTTTTGGCATAGAAAAGAATACCGCTCATTGTTAAAGAAAGACAAGAAAGGAATATCGTATATCAACTGTACTGGGTTATGTATGCTGTGAAAATTGGCCTAACCATAAATTTTAGGTGTGTGTTTCCAATATAAAAACAATCTGTTTTCACCGATTTAAGGGCTACAGCTATATAGTTTCTTATCTATAATTTGACTTATTTCAAAGATTGGTTGGTTTCTGTATACTTTTTTGAATGGAAGTCCTTTGCAATAAAAATGTAATGTTTTTTATCCCCTCAACAAATAAATAGGATTGTATCTATATATATATATATATATATATATATATAGGTCTAATCCTTTGATATTATTTGGTTACAGCAATTTCTCTCCAATAATTATGCAGCTATACTCATTTAAAATATTACCGAATGATTACTTATTTCCTCTTTCGATGAAGAGTATGTCTCAATTAATAATAGAAAATATTTATAAAACTGAAGTGTTGGTGGTCTAAGCAAAGAATTGTGGTTTAGCTGGTGGGCAATTATTTCCATTTTTACCCACAAATAACTTAATGCCCTCAAAGGACGTGAATAGCAACAGCTATCATTCTCTAGCTTCGCATTGTATTTTTACATTATGGTTGAAATACTAAACGAAGATCTCACTTTTAAAACCGTGTTTTACAGTTAAAGGTTGGCATAGTAAGGGTTTGCTTTGGACTTGATGAAGAACATACATGAACTCTAATTGATCTTGTTACAGTTTCATTCACTGCAATTTTTGCAAATCGTTTTTAAAATTAATTTAATAGTAGATTTTTTTTCAACAGAACAAAATTTATCCTGAAAATATTTACCAGGATTTTTGGGTTCAAACTACAATTCAGTTAGTGACAAATTGCAGAAAAACAACAACCACGAACACATTAATTGAGGAGTTCTCGAACACGTTCGGTAGGAGAGATACAGGGTTCGAGAAAATGGGAGTTTTAAAAAAATTGTAAGGTATATTAATCTGTCTAAGGGAAAAACTAAAACATAGTACAAAGTAAAAACAACTTACGATAAAACTACATTAAGATTATTGGGGTGTCTTTTAGATTCCCAGTGTAAAAACCAATACCATCACACCAGGCTTATTGTTATAGAGGAGATTGTTAAAAGGGATTCAAAACACCAACCTTTAAATTGGTATTTGACTTAGGACTATTTTGAACAATGAGGGTAAGATTACTTTACTGTACTTTTCTCAATAGGATAATACCCACTATGCAAAACTCGTACTATGCAACTATACATTTACTGAATTTATCAAGCATAAACAGTACTTGGAAAGGCGTCTAATGCAGATTCTGAATTAGATTTAGTAACTATTACAAACGGTTCATCCGCAGCACTCTCATCAAATGTTTCACGAGAAGAAAATGAATGGACTGACTGAACTCGCATAAGCTTTCCAGGTTTTGGGATGGCGCATGGAGTGGAAATTACAAGCATTGAATTAGAAAGATTTTCATTGGAATCAAAGTCAGGTTCAGCGATTGGAGCTTTTCTGACAGGTAAAAAACATGATTTTTCATTTGGGGGAGAAGCATTAGCTTTGAAAGATGAAGATTCTACTGAATTTGATAACAGGGGACCAGTACTTAAACCTTCATTGCTGAAAGTTATTTCATCACAGTTTTCATAATCGTCTGGAATGTCAAATACTGGATTCAACCGGAAATCACTTGGAATCGATAAAAGCGATACAGACTTTTTTCTGGTGTTATTATTAGTCTCCTCATCTTTCTTTGAAGCCCGTTCATCTTGATTATGAAACGTTTCTGCTCGAGTCTTAGAGTCTTTGTTGCTATTTTGTAAAAGCTGGTCTTCTCTGTTAAGCGCGTAACATGAAAAAGTAGACTCGTTTCTTTTTATTATTACAGTGTTTTGCAGTGAAGTTTCTATAACAGAATCATCTTCACTTAACTCAAATAAATGTTCAATTGCTGAATAGAGGCTCTCATTTGACGACGTTAAGACATCGTAATCTTTATCTCCATCGTCAGAATCATTCCCATTGCTAACTGAATCGTACGCTCTAGATCCTTTTAAAGAGTCGTTTTCGTCTTGAAGGTTAATAACAATGCTATTTCTAGGCTGACTAGATATCAATACATTCTCTATCCTTGAAGCAATAGATGGATAAGTTTCATCATCATTACTGTCGTAATCAAACGATTTACTAAAATGGTCATTCTCTTTTCTTGAAAGGTTTAAAATAGACATCCGACGTTTCTTTCCCATTGACGCAAGGCTAATACTAGATCCGAATGAATTAAAGGAAGTACTGCTAGGCTCATGCAAAGTTCCACTGAAGCTGCCATTACCTGCAATAATATGTTCATCAAACGAGTCTCGTCCGAAATCAATGCTGTCAATTCGTATTGCAACATCATTTTCTGATCTAGGACGAAATACTTTCAATTTTATATTATCTAAGTCATCTGTACTACGTTTTGTCCTAACAAATCCTTTTTCGTTACTTTCACTGTCTCTTTTTGCCATCCGTTGTAAAGCTCTTTGATGCCATCTGTTAAATATTTGATGATTTCTGTCGTCTTTTTCTTCTTCACTTTGTTGGGCTGCACCTCTCTTGTGTTTTTTCTTCTGATCATTTTTTTTACATAGGTTAGTAACTCGAAGGTGTTTCATAAGCACAGCTATAACAATATTTACTAAAACAAACTGTGCGAAAAGAACAAACGAGACAAAAAAGATGGGAGCAGTATATGTACTCAGGCAGCAGTTTTTCTCGCAAGAAACGGAGTCATCACATCCAGGTCGAAGAGTATCCTAAAGGAAAAAAACAACAGTATATTGTGAAGAGTGCAAACCACCGTTAGTATGTACCAGGGGAATTATATAACCAGTTAAATATTTTTTTATTCTGTGTATCCTTAACTATAAAACTAATTCAAAGAATACAACTACAAAAATGCTAGCTCTATCTGGAAACATACTGTTAATCTAAATTTCAAAAAAATTCAAACTTCTAACGTGGAGTAGAAAGTTAAGACTTGTGTGATAATCCTAACAGTTAGATCTTTTAAGCATTACCTGATTTCAAAAGATTTCTATGACTGCTAAAATACTGTAGACAACAGAAAATGTGTGAAATTTTTCATAACTTATTTTTTATTTCATTTTCTTTATATTTGGGCATTCCGTTGATCCTTGAAATTGCATTACGGCTCGTAATGCCACCTGCTTCTCTGGACGTTCTCATAAGTGACCGTCTGGTGTAAAAATGCTCTTTGTTTCTCTTCATTCAACTATTGTACTATTCCTTGAGGAGTTTCCCAATCTATATTGAGTAATATTTTCCTGACTTAAAAAATAGTCAGAGATTTCACAATACAGTCAACAAGTCACTGGGCTATATCCAATATTAGATATTATTTGCGTTTTTGAAACAACAAATTTCTTCACTGACACAGTTTTTGAATTATTATCTTAAAAAGAAGTGATTTTCTTGCTCAAGAGAAAAGCTTTTCGTTTTTCTAACCTTCAAAGGATAAGGAGAATGCTTTCCTTAAAAGTTATCTTTCTTATTCGAATTTAAGCAAATTTTCATCATAGTTTTGTTTACTGTATCTTTCAATCGATACTCAATAGATACCTTACTTGTTTGAATATAGTATCTATCTATTAATAGTATCTATCTATCTATCTATCTATCTATCTATCTATCTATCTATCTATCTATCTATCTATCCATCCATCCATCTATCTATCCATCCATCCATCTATCTATCTAACTATCTACCTACCTATCTATCTATTTAACTATTTATCTATCTATTAAACTATCTATTTATCTATCCATCTATCTATCTATCTATCTATCTATCTATCTATCTATCTATCTATCTATCTATCTATCTATCTATCTATCTACCTATTTATCTATCTATGTGTGTATACCAGTGTGGAAGTAATTATTAGCTATCGACAGTGCTCAATAACATAAGAATATTAGAGCTCTCATATGGTGAACGACAAAAAAAATCAACAAAATTTAGTTTAGAACAGTCAGTTTCATGTTTTCACAATCGTCAGCTGAGCTATCTATATGTATGTATATTAACGTACATACATCATTTCAATATTCTTACACACTAAATCCAAAATGTGTACCTGACTCTGAAAAGTTATTCCGAACATTCGTCATTCCAAAATTTATTATTATTATTATTATTATTATTATTATTATTATTATATATATATATACGGTTCATGCATGTTGAATTTAAAGAATATTATTAGATTAATTCATTTATTTAATTTATTTAAAGAAAAATTTAAATAAATGAACTGTAGTTTAGTAAAGTAGGCACAAATATGACAAATCCATACCTTAAGGATCCCACTCCAATTATCTCCGGTTGCAATGCGAAAAAGAGTAAGCATACTGCTTCCCATACTTTTGAAATTAGCATGTTTGCCCAATCCAGCACAAGGCTTTTCCGGAGAGCATTCTGGGTAGATAAAGTGGCAACCACAATTAAATTATGTTGGTTATGTGATTGTATATTCTTAACAACAATAATAATAATGATAGCTGATGACGATAATAATAGTGATGATTATAATAATGATAAAGGCTATGTGAATCTTTCTGCAAAATACTGTTAAGACCATCCACAGACTAATTGAAAAGACACAACAACAACAACATAATTACACCAACAGATCTACGATTGCCTCTTGACTTCGGATTTCTTCTAGTTTTTCTTCTTAGCTTACCCATTTACAAGGGGGCAGTATTTTTAATGAGTTTCCGCCACGTTGAGCTGATTTGGGTGTTTTCTACATCTCTCTGACCATCGCCTTCTCTACGATTTTCTTTCCATCTGTTGGTGTTTTGTAAATGCACGGAATGCTTTATAAAAATCAACGTCGTTTGTTTTCAGTACGACTTTGACTTTTGTAGTTCTTTTAACTATTTTCAGTATTTATTACATAGATTATGTCTGAGAATTATAGGGGATGATGATCTTTTCTTAATGAACAAAAAGGAGAGATTGCATAAACAAAGATTTTCAAGAGAAGCAGAGTAGTTGAGTCTGTAGTCCATAAAGGTTTTTCTTTAAGTTGATATTTTACGACCAATAGGAAAATCATAATAGAAACAAATTAGTTGTATACATAACATTGGCAAATTCAAGATTTGTTGTTCTTACATTGGCAACGTTGTATTAGACCACTAAATGTAAAAAAAAATTAATATGTGGCAAAAGAGCTTATAACTATGAAAATGGCTCCTAAAAGTAAAAGTGAAAAACTCCCCTGAAGGAGGTTGATTGGTTTATTTGACAAAACGTAAACACGTGCTTTTGAGAAATTTAAGCAAAACAAAATAATTCCATGAAAACAAAAATATATAACAATATACTTCTGATAAATTTCATTTGTAGTTTCTTTTTCCTTATAAAACTTTCCTTTAGCTCATTTTGTCTTTTCACCACTGACGTCTACTAGATGCAAAAGTATCCTGTCTGTTATAGAAATATTTTTCAATGCACTTTGTCATTTTTAAGGCAGTCACAAAAACAATATTTCCAAATGGTATTTTTTTAGTTTTTAGTTTGGTTTTTACTTTCATTTTTCTACATCTTGATGTCGTTCCATATACCCAGAGGTTTTTTTGTAATGTGTATGTATTCTATATATAAATACCAAAAGTATACATATTGCAAATATTGTGTGATATTACAGTTCATTCATACATATTGATCTCTCTATATTTTACCTCTTCTTATACGGTATTCTGTCTGAATTAAACATTAGTTGTATATGTACAAATCATATTTGCAACACTGTTAATCCAGTAGTAAATTTTGAAATTGACCCTAGTAAAGGCCAGGTTAAAAATAGTAAAAAGAAAATATTGAGAGACATTTAATTAATGAAGAATAGATGGATCATAGGAAACAGCCTTTCATTTTTTGTAACTGGTTCTCTTAAACCACACTAATTAACAAAATATTTTACTCTTATTAAATAACTTCAAATCTATTTGAAAGGTCTTACCTAATGTTCCAAATAGCTGCATCCCAAGACAGCTATAAATGAAAAATAAAAGGAAGAACAAAAGAGCCAGATTTGTGACCTAGAAATAAAAAATAGATCAATACATTGTTATCTATTATTGAATAATTTTGTCTAATATATATATTTTTTAACTCATCAAAATTTTAAAGAAATTGTTAAACTGAGTTTGAAGAGCAATATTTAAAAGACCTTTCAAAACCTGGTCAGGGTAACTTAAGTATCTAAAACAAACAAAAACTTAATCCATTTTTGTAAACCCATTCTCATAATAAATATTGCTAATTTTGTAGTTCGGGCTGAAATTAATAAGTCTTTGTATTGGAACTATCGTAATCTTGCCGTTTTTTTATGTTAAAAAAGAATAAAATCGCAAATCTAAATTTCTAAATTTAGAGATAAAAGAAATATAACCAGTAAATATCAATTATGTTATACAGATGACAAAAACAGTTTTACCCATCTAATGAATCCTCTTCTCCAGAGGGAAGATAAGACTAGTGGCAGTTCAGAAAAAAATTAAATTTGAACTCAATTTTTCTGATCAATAAAAACAAAACCTTGCAAATCAAATACCACAAAGGAACTAATTTAATTTCTTCCTCGAAAGAAAGATCCTCACAGTAGATTGGACTCGTTGTAGAGAGAACACTCAAAATGATTGATGTTTCCTTCAATTACAGGTGGAGAATTTTCTTAGAATAAAGACATATGTCTACCTAATCTACCTAGGGATTACCATGGTATCTATAGTGTACTGCTGGTTCAATAATTTCTTTTTATTGAGGATATTGATTAAAATACACACCAATAATGAATGAAGCTTATTCTTCGCTCAAGGGTGGTCTACATTAACAGAAATCATAAATAGCCCCATGTTGGCAGGACATGTTTTCTGTTTCCTTGGTACAGTTTATACATCCTCGTCGTCTTTCAACCTCTTTGGATTGGATATTTACTGCTCAATGTCTAAAGCCTGTTTGTAAAGTCTAACAACAAAAGGAGAACACTCTATCACAAGTGCAATGGAATGTAGCTTTGGAGTTGGTTTTTTCTTGACTAGCAATCTTTTATCATTGATCATATGTATTTGCCTCAACATCCCATCGCTCTAAACCTGTCAATATCTAAATGGTGTTTTTGACTATCATATATATAAAGCGCTAATGTTTGCCTGTCTGTCTGTCTGTCTGTCTGTCTGACTGACTGTTGGTCTATGTGTTCAGGGTTGGCGTCCAAACGGATGGGCCGATCGCAGCCAAACTTAGCACGAACACGGAGGAACATCCGGGAAGTGACTCAGGCCTACCGAAAGTGACGTCACTAAATCAGAAGTGACATTACAGGGTCAAATATGCATTTTGAAGACACTTAGGTGACTATAAGAGGCACAGAATTTGTCCGATCGACACCAAACTTGGATGAAACATTCATGAGAACACAAGGGAAAAAATAGGGGCACAGAAAGTGACGTCATGAAACAGGAAGTGGCCTTTCTGGACAGCAAGTAGAGCTGTTTCCAGCCCTGGAGAGCTCCGATTGCAGCGAAACTTTAGGGGAGGCTATAGCTCAGCCAAAAGGAAGTGATCTTATAAAGCTGGAAGGTGGGCATTACAAACCTCCAATTTCGACAAAACTTAATAAGAGGCTATAGGGATGCCTAATGAATACAATGAGAGGACTGAAAAAGAACCGAAAAAAGGTATCCAAAAGTCGGCACAAAAAAATCCACAAGGTAATATCCGGGTGAAGTCGGTTTCTTTGCTAATACTTCATAAAGTAATAATGTAGTATAGACACTTCATTGAAGTTGGTGAAAATTCAAGAAATGGTACTGGCTTAGGAAGCCAATGTAGAGTATTTCTGGTCTCAGGATGTTCAGTCGTGTCTTGACACTTTTTAAAGGGCAAATATTTAAAAAAACAACACCCAAATGTCACGTGACTATATCAAGTACTAGGTGAAATTTAAGCCTAAAGAAGGGTGTTGACTACGCACTTTTCCCCGAAAATGGGAGTAATGCAGTATATCCCATTTCAGTGGTATCAAGGGCCTTAATTCTTTTGTAAAAACGATTCTCAAGCCCATGGTAAGAGAGCCAAACTACTTTTATTTATCTATACTTTTTGGCATCATATTAATCGACAAAGAATTTTACTTAGGAAGAGTTTGTCTCACCAATGAAGGTTTACAAAACTTTTCAAAATTTGAAAACTTTACAGCCCAAACAAACAACAAATACATACATTAGCAAAGTTGCCTAAGAATTAAGCTTATGATAAATAAATCCAATTTTCAGAAAACGGTTTGTAATGTGCTTTAATTTTTAGTACAAAATGTCTGTGCCACCTTCCTTGTCCAAGTTGCTAATTCTCTCATTTTTGGTGGTAATCGAATGGACATTGTGGCCAAGATTGGGGATTGGGACAAGGATAAATGGACCAACTAGCAACCTAGCTGGTCCATTTGGTATATATATATTTGTGTAATATTGTGTATTCGTATCAAAAAGTGCTCAATGCATATAGCAGAGCACTTTTGTATCTGATCTTATATGATAAGATAAAACACGAAAAATAAGAACTAGTTATCATTTACCCACAATAAATACAAGCACAACACAACACTATCCAGTTTCGTATGGGATACAAAGAAAAAAAACTGGAAAATCACCCGAAATATCTTGGTTTATCCTAAAATCAGCCCTTCATTATAACAACAGCACAAAAAGATGCCTTCTTTGTCTCACTGAAAAAATGTCCATTATAACATATACCATCAAAAACCAACTTCTCGACAAAAGATCAGAACTTATTTCAAAATGCCGACACGAAAACAAATTCCTCCTCCGCAACTTCTTACCTAATGACTAACCGCAATGGACCTCCTTTCCTGATCAAACAGCCGAACACCTATTTACCCAATTTGATAGAAAATAATTCTTTAGTAATTTTAAACCGTATCCACATGGGACTTCCTTTCTTTCTTCCTTTCCCAGAATATTAACACCTTGTAATACGTTACCACCTGTAATATTTTAATTATTTTTGATGAGTTGCCTACTTAATTTGTTTATAAAAAGCATGTACAGTATTTGTAGCATTATTACCTGATGATCGAAATATCATGAAACTATCAGTTGCAATCACAGTTCTTATTTTTCGTTTTTTATCTTATCTTATATATATATATTTATATTTTTTATCGCTTCTGCGTCACTAGGTAACCTAGGATAAGTATGTCTACGTCTTAAGTCCGGACCAGGACCCCAGACGCGCAGAACACGGTGCAAGATTGATGCGGTGCCCAAAAGTGCTGCCATCTGAACACTTGCAGCAATGTTAGGGATCTGCAATGTTTCGAATGCTTCGAATAGTCCAGGTGGGAATGTTCCCATGGCTCCAACTATCACCGGCATAATGGTTACTTTGGCTCGGTACATGGGCTCAAGCTCCTCTTGCAGAGTTGAATACCTCTCTCGCTTATCCCCCTCTTTGATTGCAACTCGAACATCCATTGGCACTGCAACATCAATGAGCGTCCAGGTTCTCTCACGCTTATCGTGGATGGAGATGTCTGGCTTGTTATGCTTAATTCGGCGATCTGTTGACAAATCTGTGTTCCAGTACATATATATATATATATATATATAATTAAACAAACAATCGAAAATAATAGAGTTCTTCTGTAACCATTTACAGTGCTCGATGGAAATCTAGAGCGAATATAAGGTAAAAAAGAAAACTCAAAACGTGTGTGCAGAACTTAAAATTTCGTGTCTTACATTCATCAGCTGTACTAGTTAAAAAACCTTACAAAAACCGTATATATATGTGTATGTATATATAT